>APFE030449193.1:4996-17959 GCA_000404065.3 Pinus taeda | reverse complement strand
TATATATTATTTTATTTATTATTCACATTTATTCTTAAATCATAATAATAAAATATAATATAATATTTATTATTATGTGTTTTATTAAAATTTTAAATATATGAAATGTAATTAAGAAAACATATTATATTAAATTAAATTAATTAATTATATATATAAATATTTTAACTAAACAAAAAATACTAAAAATAAAGATACCAAAATAAAATAATAATAAAGTAGGGTATTAAGAAGTAATTTATGTGGAATATAGTCTACTTAAATGGTGAAATTCAACCAGCTAAGACCCATCTTAACTTTCCAACTACAAAGCATCCAAGATCAATTACTTTTCACTTCAAAAGAGGTTTCCATTTCAAGGGATTTGAAACATCTCAAAACTTGGTAGATTTTGAATTAAAGTATTATGAAAAAGAAAACTATAAATTATTAAAATTAATTAAGTTTTTTAAATAAAATTAATAAAATTTATTTATTCTATTGATTTTAGCCTCGAATAATTATTTAATATGTATTATAAAAATTATTGTTCTTATAAATATTATGGTATTGGTTATTTCTTTTTTAAGGGATTTGAAATTTGAGTCTCATAGTTTGCATGGTACTTTATAACATGACAATCATTAATTGGGTTGTACCCTTGGGCTAACATTATGTACTTTTTAAATTTTACTATAATATGTATATTATTTGTTATTTTAAAATGATAAATTGATATTATTAAAATTTAAAATTTTGGTTAAAAAAATGAAAATAAACCTAAAAAATAATAAAAATTTCATAAAAAAAATTTATAATATAATAATACATAATAATATATTATAATACAAAAATAATTATGGTATATTTATAATCATACAAATAAATATTTAAAAAATTTATTCATGCAAATTATACTCATATACTCATAGAAATAATTATAGTATATTTATAATCATACAAATAAATATTTTAAAATATATTCAAACAAATTCTACTCATACATCTACAAGTAAATAATACATATACAAATATAAATTCAAACACACATAAAGAATACATTCATACACATACACAAAATACAATTAAAGAGGACACATACAAAGGTAGAAAATAATAGATTCCTACAGACAAAGAATACAATTAAGTAAGACACATAAAAAATGTAGCAAAAAATATATTGATATACACATAAAGAATACATTGATACACATCCAAAGAATAATAAAATAGTATTAAGTTACTATTCTAAATGATATAAAAAATATATAGTTATATTAATAACATAAAATAAATATTTAAAAATACACAACATGAATATACTCCTAAAATTAATTATAGTATTATGAGAATCATAGAAATAGATATTTAAAAATATATTCAGATAAATTATAGTCATATATTTCCAGGTAAATAATACATATACAAATATAACAAAGAAAGATTCAAACACACATAAAGAATATATCCATACACATACGAGAATACAAGTAAATAATACATATATAAATACAACAAATAATAAATTCATACACATAGAAGTAAACAATATCCATACAGAAGAATACTTAATGAAGGAATCTCGAAAAACACTCAAAGTAATACAAACAACTATTCATAAAAATATATTTATTAAAATATATTTATATAGACAAAAACAATAAAACCACCACTCTAACACTCAAGGAATACTCAAACATGACACTCATATAGATACAAATAAACAATGAAAGAATACTAAAAAACATGCAAAATGAGACATTCATAAAAATAGAAGAATAAACACTCTAAAAATGAACATAAAAATAATGTATATGCTCTCTATAATACATTTGCACACACAATATAGAAGTAGATATCCTACTCATTGATACATATCAAACTAAAAACCTTAACCAATAAATTCTAACTATTGAAATGCAACTAATAAAAACACTATTTCAATTCTAAAAATAATGTATTCATATACATATAAAACATAGAATCCAAAACATACATTATAATGGAAATAAATTCATTCATTCATATATATATATAATTAATAAACATTCATAAATATAATTAACTATATATATATATAAACATTCATAAATATATTTACTATATATAAATAATACAACTATTATACACATTTAGATATAATAAATTTATGTTAATAAATAATAAAAACATTTAATAATAAATAATATATTAGTATTTAAATTAAATTTATAAAAATATCAATGTAAATATTAAATAATATTTATTTCATATAAGGGAAAATTATAATATAAATATCCTAATAACATATTTATAAAAAAAAAAATTATAACAAACAAATTTAAAAACAGAAAAAATGAGAATAAAAAAAAGAAATTATATAAATTATATATAATTTATGGTGAATAAGAGTTGATTTTGTCATTTAGTGTTTGTGGGAAGATGTTTTAATTTTTTTTAAAAATGGTTAAATAAATTTATTAATAATATATATATTTTTGTTTGAGCATATTGAAGTTACTATACCATGAACACAATGAACACAACTCAAAAGAGGGTTACAATTTAACCTTCCTATAAGAGTCTTTTGGAGGGGTTGAATTCCCCCCCACAAAAAATAAAACCTAATCATTTTATTAAAGTTAGTTTGAGTTTATATACATTCTTTGATGGGCCCATATGAACAAAAAAAAATATAAATTGTTCTAATTACAACTTTACAAAACATAAAAATAGACAATGTCTTCCACTCATGAGCAAATTGATATTCATAAATTTTCTGCACCATACAACATTGAAATGATAGTGTTAGGATACAAACCCTTCCTAACAACTTGTAACTTAATTAAATGCACAATTTATAAAGAATATCCACATACATTAAGGAAAAAACATTAATACAATATCATAGTGCAAAACCATACAAGTATGATATAATTTGCAAATTTAATGTAATAACAATTAAGTTTAAGGAAGAAGGAAGATAGCTTCCAGAACACTTGTTCAACCATTTGAAAGTGATTTGTTTATTTTGAAATAATAATTAAAAATTTCATTAGAGCAAATGGATAAGGTAAGAGTGTAATGCTTAAGATGAAGAATCATCTACAAATTAAAGAGAACCTAGAGATACAAGTTTAGTGTAGAGTGTGAAGTGAAAATGACTCAGAAGAAGTGAATTACAAGGAATATCTACATAAAAAAAAAATAGTGATTTGAAATGAAATGTGAGAACTGTTTGCAATGATGTGTGAAAGTAATTTAAAATAAGAACATTTTCTAAACTTTTCTAATAATTCATCTAAATAATAACTAAATTCATGAATTTAAATACTAAATTAAAGTAGAAAAAACAAAAAAAATGCTAAAAAGTTCTCTCACAACTAGAATGAACCAAACTCAATGACACAATTCCTTAAGTAAATGATGAACTTGCCTCCCTAATCAACTGAACTAAAACTAAATGATGAACTTATCTAATAACTAAATAATTAAATGATGACATTGTTGTTATCGGGGCGACGAGGTTGGTCAAAATCGCTAATTGCTTGAGGCAAGCTCCCTCTCAAGCTATTGTTATCAAGATATAGGTACTGGAATTGACTCAAATTGGCAATGGATTCAGGGATTTTTCCTACAAGGCTATTTGAGGGTAAATTTAACTCGATCAAACTACTTAGATGGCCAATGACTTCAGATAAGCTCCCGTTGAAGGCATTGTCGTCCAGATATAAGTAGGTCAAGTAACTCAAGTTGCTAATGAAATGAGGTATGAGGTAGGTCAATTTAGTCAACTTGGTAATGGATTCAGGTATGCCCCCTGCGACGATTAAAAGAAAGGCGTAAGGTGATCAGTTTACTCAATTTAGTAGTGGATTCAGGTATCCGCCCTCTGAGAGCATTTCCACGGTATGATAGGAAGGTCATTTTACGTAATCTAATAATGGAGTCAGGTATCTTTACTGTCGAACCATTTGAAAATAATGCAGAAAGATCTGAGAACGTGAGGGAGCTCAAATTGCCAATCGCTTCAGGTCAGTTCCTAGTGAAGCGATTTTCACTAAGATCTATGTAGCTCAATGTAGTTCAAGTGAGTCAGATTACCAATGGCTTCCGACAAGGTCCCTGTCAGCATATTATTAGCAAGATATAAACTGAAAAGGGCCAGCCGAAATAGAGTCATGGGCAGAGATCCCTCGAGCCTGCTAATCCCTATATCCAGTTGCACAAGATTGCTGCAGTTTCCGAGAGATGCAGGTATGCCATTCTCCAAATTGTTGGAAGCCAGGTTCAGAAACTTTGAATCGTGCAGGAACGCAAGTTCCAACGGAATTCTCCCGCTCAAGTTGTTATAGCTGAAGTCGATGAACCGTAATTGACTGCAATTCCCGAGAGCTCATGGGATCTCCCTACTGAGTCCCATTTTCGGCGATGAGTAACGTTGTGATGACAAGTCGAACATTTGCCTCCCTAAATGATGAACTTACCTCCCTGATCAACTAAACTAAATGATGAAGTTACCTCCAAAGATTAATTGCGATTGCTAAATGATTGAACTAAACGATGATAAAATCTCAGAGTCGTTGCCAAGATTCCTCCTCACGTTGTGACAAATCTCACAAACGGAATCTCTCACCATTTCGTGCGATTAAGGCTATTGGTCGGATCAGATGCAATAAAGGAATGCAATTAAGGCTATTGGTCAGGAAAACAAAAATTGGTTTGGTAGTCGGCCTTATCATTCATCTAAATCCGGATTTAAAAAAGAGGAACCTCGTCCGGTTTTGGTTTTAGTTAATGCCACGTCCGGTTGGCTTCATGGTTAGTCCACTACACAATAATAATGCGACACTCATACTCTTTGACAGGAATTCTATTGAAAGGAGCAGCACGAGTTCTTTATGGACAGTACTATTCACGTACAAATTTTATGGCGATATACAAATCTGATGCAGTGCAAAATAAAAGCTACATTTGCAATTTCTAAGACGGCACACAAATCTGAAACACACATTTCCGTGCTAAGAATGGAACTTTGTTTCTGAAGCTTTATTCCAAAATAGCACACTTCTTATTGAAAAAACCCTCTTCTTCTACATCGCTGAGTACGCTCGAGCAGACTCGATCATTCTCCAACACCTCGGCACCAGCGTTGGAATTTGACGGGAAAATTACAAAACCGTCATGATTCCGGCTTGAAACAATGAAAACAGGTCGGTGTAATTTTTGAAAATGTTAAATTTGAAGGGCGAGTTTTCTCTTGACCTCGGCACAACAGTTCACGGTGTTGGTTGCACTGGACTCTTGGTGCTGATGGAGGACGACACATTAATAGCGCTTGCATCGTCGTAGCTGAAACATGACACAGGGAGTTTGTTGGCATTCTATAACCAATTGGATCGGAGCCTTCGCTTCTCTCACAGATCTCTGGCTACGAACCCGTGCAGGACGACACATTAATGGCGCCTGCATCGTCGTAGCGGAAACAGGACACAGGGAGTTTGTTGGCATTCTATAGCCAATTGGATCGGAGCCTTCGCTTCTCTCACAGATCTCTAGCTACGAACACCACGGGTTCTTGCACATAACGATTATTATTAAAAACAACCCACATCTCAATCTAAACGTCGTTAAATAAAACTCGATCCGTAGTCCTTAACGATAAATTTTAAGAGTTGAACAACGCAGAAATACATGAATGCATAATATTCATAACCTAATTTAATGGTGTGTAGTAGATTGTTTTCTTTTTCATATTAGTTTTTTCCTATTAATGCAATATTGTGTAATTATTAAATATAGAGTAGCCATATAATCTAAGTGGTGATGGTATTACACAGCCACCATGGATTGATATATTAATATTAGTTTTTTCAGATCGATTGATGTAATATCAAGAAGGGTGCCGAATATAGACGGAATAATTGATAAGGCGCTGTATCCCGGAAGAATTGAGAATTTCCCATTGAAGCGAGAACTCTCTCCCTAAACTGAATTTGCCATTGAAGCAGGTCGCATTATTTCATGATCTACTCGACCCTTCACCCTTTGTGCTCTAGCCATATAAGTGTGCAGGGTGAAAAGGGAGACTCTGCGCGGGAAACAACCATCGAGCAGGGTGAAGAGTCAGAGGAGTTCTGTAATCTTATAAGTACCCAGAGTGAAGGGATAGAATTGGGCATACGTGATTTTTGTCGCACACCACAATAGTGGACAGATTAAACCCATAATTAACAGGTTAAGCTAGATCGAACAACAAGTTTACACAGGCGCTCATATGAAAAATTAAATCTAATAAAATTCGTTTAAATTATTCCGGAGGCGGCAAAGCTGGAAATCCTTTCAAAAGGGCTGAAAAGAGAGTTAAGGGGCCATACCTGGAATTGGAATTCCCAATAAAGATTTCATTTCTTCAGCCAACGTCAACAAACGTCAATGACCTGTATCATTCAAAAATTTATCAGGGACATTACCTACTTGTCTTCTATTTTTGGTATAAATGGTAACTGAATAATTTACCATGAAAAAAAAAACAGGGCAATGAAATAGAATTGCATACACAGAATAGAAATGGAATTGCATACCATACTGAAAGAGTATCATTGTTTCCTTGAGCCCAAGAATTACAAACCCTCCTCCATTGATCTCCTCGAAACCAAAAATTGCAAACCCTCCTCCTCTATCCAGCCAGACATGACTAACTAGTGACTCACACACAGACCGACCCATACTCCTACTCAAACCACAGACTTAATGACTCAGACTCAGACCACACAACCCAGCACACAATCTGAACATAGATGGATAGAGGAGGATGAAAATGCTGTGAAATGAAATTGGAAAGACATATATATAGCCATTTACCAAGTTCGTTGAACGGCTATATGTTTGCAGCGCTTGCCTCATCTGTAACCGTCCACCGGATATATGCATTTCCCGTGTGGTTTGAACGTGTGATCAACTCATGTGCAACAGTCCATCGGATATATGTATTTCCGGTGCGGTTTTGAACGTTGGAGTGTAATACAAATTGGTGTGGTTTTGAACGTTGGAGTGCAATACAAATTGGGAGTGTAAGATGCTTCTTTATGGTCAGAGAATATAACAAAGTTGTTTCTGACAAACGCACGCCTACTACGCATCTACATTCAAATTGGTTGGAACAGTCTACCGGATATATGTATTTCCGGTGTGGTTTGAACGTTGGAGGAGCGTAATATAAACACAAGTGGCATTATGGAGTGTAGGATGTATATATGTATTTCCGGTGTGGTTTGAACGTTGGAGTAGCGTAATACAAACACAAGTGGCGTTATGGAGTGTAATACAAACACAAGTGGCATTATGGAGTGTAAGATATTTTTTTATGATGAGGAAATATAACAAACTTGCATCTACATTCAAATTGGTTGGAAGAATCCATGGGATATATGTATTTGGGGTGTGGTTTGAAAGTTGGAGGAGATTAATACAAACACAAATTGGGTGATGGGAGTGTAAGATGCTTCTTAATTGTCAGAGAATATAACAAACTTGCTTTTGACAAACTTAAGCCCACTACTTGACATCTACATTCAAATTGGTTGGAACAGTTTACTCGATATATGTACTTCCGGTGTGATTTGAACGTTGGAGAAGCGTAATACAAAGACAAGTGGCATTTCTTTATGGTAAGAAAATATAATAAACCATTATTAAATAAATTAATTATTAAATAACTATTATAAAATAAACATGGAATTAATAATTATTAGATAATAATTAAATTATTAAATGTTGTAATTAATAGGTAGATTAAACACTTTAGAATAATTCTTTTATTTACAAACTCTGTTCAATGAGTTCCTTACCCTCGCCAAACATTTACTACTTTTTAGATGGCCTTTTGAGAGACCCCTAAAGCATATTCCAATAGTGTCCTAGCAAATATAACAAAAATGTATGGTAGCACACTATGATGATAAATAATTATTACAGCCAAACATTTACTACTTTTTAGATGGCCTTTTGAGAGACCCCTAAAGCATATTCCAATAGTGTCCTAGCAAATATAACAAAAATGTATGGTAGCACACTATGATGATAAATAATTATTACCTATTGGTATTACAACCTGTGAGATGTCAAAAGCCCTTGAGCATGAACAACATCCTCATTATGAATATAATTATGCAAGTTAAATATACTTTTAGCTTTTTATAATACATTTGATTGAATAGTTTATTTATTTAAGTAATTTTATTTGTAAATATATTAATTAGTAAATGTTTAATAACCTATTATGATTATTTGATTGTTCTATAATTTTAACGTAGTTAAAGAAAAAATAAAAATTATTTACATTACATTGTGTTTAAATAAATTATTATTCCTAAAAAAATAATATATAAGTGAATTATTTATATTTATATCTATATTTAAAAAAATAATGGAGTAATTTTTTAATTGTGAAGATTTATTTTAAAATTTTACATGGAATTCTCAATATGTATATAGATTTTGTTACAATAGCATGACCTTTTAATATGAAATTTCTCAAAATCATAACTTTGATATGATGTTTTTTAGTTAATTAATTTAATTAAAAGAACATAGAAAAATCTCAAAGTGTCATTTGTGTAAGTTTTTATTTGTGTAAGTTTCTATGAATATTTTAAAATGTTCTGTGAAGGTTAAATCATAACTATCCACTTCATAATTACTCATAATTAAATTAGAATTCTAAAAACACCATTCCAAAATAAACTTATCTATTAAACATATCTATTGAGATAACTATAATTAATCTATTTTTTAAAACATAAATTGACTTAAATATTCTCATTAACATCATTTTTTAAGTTACTTATCAATATTGGTTTTTAATGTAAATTTTTTACACTAGTATAGTATCCTTCACATTTTTAAAGCATAAATAATATTTATGTATGTCTATGTTTTTTCTTTCTTTTTTGTTATGGTCATTTTTGAAAAGTTAAATTTTCAATTAAGTATTTCATTTTAATTAAAAGTTCTATATTTAAATATATTTTGTACTTAAGAATATGGAAAAAATAATACTTTATATAATTTATAAAAAATATTTAAAAAAATAAGTTAATTGATAATGTCATAATTCCAGTGATACATATTTCTTTTTTTATTGAAAGAAAAATACACACATATTTCTCCTATTTAATCTTTTAATGAAAAAACACACACATATTTTTGGGAGCATAGTTACATTTAGTTTTTCCTTTTTTTCTAAAATATAGAATAAGGTTCCTAATAATTGAAATATACCCCCACTTTACCATGGAAATCCTTTAACATGTAAATATAATTTTGCTAAGAAACAATGCCTCATAAATACCATATCTCCAAAAAATCATAACTCAATGCATATGAAACTTGTTGATATGATATTTTTTTTAAGTTAAACAATTTAATTAAAAGAACATAAATAAATTTCAACCCCATGTGTATATGAATAATTTTAGAATATAATGTGGAGGTTAAATCAGCACCATCTAACTACTAATTAGTACTAATTAAATTAGAATTATAGAAACCATATTCCACTATAAACATGTCTTTTGGTATAATTATACTTAATCTATTTAGTAAAAAATAAGTTCACATAAATATTGGTCATTAATATTAGGTTTTAACATATTTATCAATATTAGCTTTTAATATGCATGTCCATTGATGCTTTTGTATTCTTTTTACAAAGTGATTTCTAGGTTTTTATTTTTGGTATATGCAGGGTAATCTAGCTTACCACCTTTCTTCTTAGGATTTTCTTTTTTATATATGCAAGGTAATCTATCTTACCACCTTTATGCTTAGTCTACCCCTCTCATAATATATTGCTTAAAAGATTGTTGAAATGTGAGTCTTGATGGTTCACCATCCTAGGTCAAATTAAATAAATACACCAATTCATCATTGAAACTACTTTTCATCTTTTAGATATGCGAAAGTGGTGATTGAGTCTAACCTCTTCTCCACGGTAAATGAAATAAATAAATTAGGAAACGGGTTTAAATTCAACTGAATCTTGGTCCATGTGGATAAAGAATCCTATAATCTAATAGCACACGTGTACAAAAATCCCTGTAGTAAGCTTTAAGTTTTTTTCATTATAAGAGCAGTATAAACCATATTAACTTTTTGTTTTCATTCATAATACAAAAATAAAAAAATTAGAAAGGATAAAGTTTCATGGAAAGCCCACTAGAGCCAGACAATATTATACCATAGACATATAATGAATCAAATATACATGGACATAGCCTTCGAGGAAAAAAATTAAGAAAAATAGAAAAGAGGTCACTTTTCAGGTTAAATCTTAAAAAACATGTTCTAGATCATAAAGCTAGTCAAATACCATAACATCCAACACAAATAGTTGGAGATTTCAATTTTTAAAAAATTGGAATTCAAATTCCTCATTCTGGTTCAATTTCTTCAACCTTCACTTCAAATCCAAGAATTTACTGAAATAAATAACCTCTATATAGGCTCTTGATATAATATAGGTGGTGCTCCCATAGAGGCTTGGGAATCGATAACTTCACAGTTGTAATTACTCGATTGATATGGAGCATATGACTCTCTAAAGACTCAAACAATCATAAGCATCATGATCTCGCTCTCAAGTATTTGGGGTGTTATGGATTACTCAAGTATGCATAATTTTGATCTCAATAAACAAGGGGCTAGGGATATGTGTAACTGTGTGAAGGACCAACTATAAGGGAATGGACAAGACCTTATGATAATTCTATGTTCCTATCAATGATATGGATGCCATCACTGGGTAGGTGGTAGCATCTCTCTATTCAATTTTGAATTTATACTAAGTTCATTTAAGTTTGAATTGTTTAAACCGTAGAAAATAAATAGGTTGGGCCATTTAGATATGATATATGTTTTCCTCTCTGTAAAATAAATGACTAAACCTATACAGAGATTTACCTTTGCCTATAAGAAGAACGTGGCCATCGACAAAGAATACTAAACTTGCTTCCTAGGACTCTTTCTTTTGGAGTTGAAACTAGGGAAATTGGTGGTTGCAAGAGAATTGGAAACTCCTTATTCACTACTACAAAACCATTGGAAGTGCTACTCTAGCTCTTGTATATAAAACTCCAACTCATAAAAAAGGGAAATTGAATTAATTTAAAAATAATTAAAGGAAATATCGACTTGAATACCAACTCACTCTGAAAGTGTATTATTTGTTGATCAACTTTTCCCTTCAACCTCAGCCATGACTTTCTATTTTAATTAGCATGAACCCATAGACAAATAACACAAACATTTGCACACACACAAAACATTTCTACAACATAACAAGTTGCAAGCATACAACGACATTACATAGTACATTGATGCATACAATACTACATGATACAATACATTTATGGGGTGCTCCATAAGGAAAGAAACTTTACATCATAGTGTTTGAGAAAGAAATAAAGAGCTAACATCCATGTTTAACTTTTACATTGAACATCAATTTTCTTTTCCTGGTTACATAAACATCCCACAAACAAATTAAGGAAACAAAAATTACTGTGTCCATGAGTAATCAAATCAATCTCCTACTACCCTTCCCTCTAGTTTTTAGACTATGGAAAACAAGTTTTGAATTTCCTCCTCTTGTGCATAACATTATCTCAACTGTGGACTCCTATCATGATTCATTCACCAAGAATGACTATTTAGTCACACAACCCATTCGTGAGATGACAATTAGAGTGTTAGGCTTTTTTGTACCATTAACTAGCTTTTTACTCTGGAATCCTATTAAAATCTTAAAACCAAATTTTAATTACCATTCCTTACACCAACCTTTCAATTATCATTTAAACTGAGCTGAGTTATCATATGCTTTCAAGCTATTTTTAAATGAAATTTTTGAAATCGCCCTGTCATGTGTTTTCAATTTTTTTTTTTTTTTAAATCATTCTTTCAAGTTTTCGATATATGATAATTATATAAACTAGTAAATTTAGATTTAATATTATCCAAAAAAAAATGATATATTCTTGATTGTAATATCTAACCTTAATATCACATATAAACCCAATATTAACTTCAACAAAGTAAATTTTATTGAAATTAAAATATATCAAAACTATTTAAAAAAATAATATAATTTCAAATAGTGATGGGGTAATTTATAAGGGCATATTTTCATCCTTGGTATACATTTTATTGTTTTAGATTTTAGATCTTATTTCAAAACTAAATACAGTCTCAACTTAAATAGCGTTCAATAAAAACTCTATCCCCCAGTAAAATTATGTACTTTATCATAACATCTAGTATGATTCTCATATATAGAATCAAATACTCACCACAAGAGAAGTGTGTAATTTACATTTGGATTAATTAAGTGTTATTTTCTTTGAAATTGAATGGTAGATAATTTTAATGAAGTATATGTAACTTATCTTGATATACACATTTATATATGTACATCTTTATTTTTAGTTGGGGTTAGTTTAGATGATTTTTTAATTTTTTTCATTCTCTTTTTTCAAATTTAAATCTTACTTATTGCATATTTACTTTCGTGACTTGATTGATGCTAATAAATTATTTACAATCACATCCTTCTTTAAATGCTTTGAAGTATGACAAAACATTTCCAAACATTTAATTATTATCAATCCAAAACTTTTTACAATAAAGAAATCTAAAAGAGCTAGTTCAAATATGATACCTTTTAAATCTTTATTATAAACATTCCAATAAAAGAAAACAAATATCATGAATAATGGCTTAGAAGAAGAAATATAAAAACTTGATAAAGGATTTTATTATAAGCATTCCAAAAAGGAAGAAAATATCATAAATACTCAAAAGAAGAAATATAAAAACCCTATTAAGATGATAAATGATTAATTATTGTGTTTGCTTATTTTAGTATCTCTTTTCTTACTCTCTCAATTTCATATTAGTATTCAGAATCCTTATTCAATGAACATTCATAAAAATATTCATGGTTTT
>APFE030449190.1:0-22107 GCA_000404065.3 Pinus taeda | reverse complement strand
GACTTTGGCTTATTGAATTCATTATTTAGTTCATATTTTGTATATTTTAATAAAGCAGTTGGATGAGTTGTATTGTACTTAATATACCACCTCAGCTTCCTATATTGTAATGCTATGACTAGTTGTGTTTTCCTCAGATCACTATCCATTATTTGTTGTGAATTCACACAACATCTTCTACGAACAAGAATTTATTAGGGTCTTTTGTCCCCATACCCATGAATATAGGCATCTTCATAGTGTTTTCCATACTGAATAGCGGAGGTGGAGGTGGAAGCATAGCTTCGTGAGGTGGAAGTGTAGTGGATGGATATGGTATTCCCGCAATGCCTTGATCTACCGACTACAGTGCACCTATGTGTGTATTCAAACTATTACCTTCTTCTTTTCTATCATATGCTCCCAATGGAGGATTGTACTCAATAATTGTATCTAGATCTTTTATAAATTGTTTCCCACTTCATGTAGCTCATGTCGAGCCTCTTCTAAACATCAATTTAGTGGCATAAACCATTCCTAACATAGTAGAATTTTAATCCAATTTTTCAGAGACTTCATATACTTACCTCTTGGTCCTTCGATAAATCGGCACTCAACTTCACTACAACTCGCAGACATATCAATTACGAACTCAATAATAAATCCACCCAAAATTCTATTGACCTAATAATCGACAACCTTCACAACCTTGTGTTCTGGTCCTTCTAGACGCTTCACTAACTCTGGAGTCCACACAATAGGGTTATCCAACTTCCAGGTAGCTTGACCATCTGCCAATTTGGCTAACCATTCATATAATTCACATAGAAAGGTGCAAATGAAAATTTCATGTTCATCTGTATACAAATATCTATGTAACCACTCTTCTTTCGATAGGCGTGGATTCCTAGTTTCTTGAGTTGAAAATTTGTGCAACTTCTAATTTATGCACTTTTCAATCTCCTTGTTTGTCGGTCTCCATGGACCTCACATCACATGTCCCTCATATATATCTTGATACTAGTAACGAAACCATTTGTTGGCTTGAGGGGGCTTGGACCCAGGTTCGAAGTTAGCTGCCATAATAAACAAAACCCTGCACTGTTGGCCCTTCCAGCAACAACTCACGTAGAAAATGTCGCAGTCTCACTCGAGGTAGTATTTGGGATTCTAGAACCAAGTTTCTGCATCTAAAGGACTATGTGATGTGTTTTTTCAAAACTTAGGGCTTTATCTTGACCTTCACGAACTATAATCCTTGAAACCCAGAATTTACAGAAATTAACAGTTAGTAGATTTATGTCCTTCGCCGATTGTTGTAAAAATGCATAAAATCATATAAATAAGAAGATATATGTCTTCATGAATTTATTAAGTATTTTTCCTCACTAAATGCATTGAACCGTTCATAAGTAGAGTAATTTAGAAATAAACTATAATGCATATATACACATATATCACTTTAAAATATGTCTTTATTATGCGCCAGATTCTCAGATACAAACTATTTCCAAACCTGCGCCCACATCTCCAGGGGTCTATGCACTCAACCGCGGACTTGCCAAGGTCTCCACACACACACCTATAGGATACTTCCCCTTCACCCAAGTACATAAAAAATTTAAATTCAACTTAAGCATGTATCTCTACTTTGTTGTGACTCTTCTATGAATTCCTTTTATATTTTTCCTTCATTATAATACCATGGTCTGAACCATGGGTGCATCTCAAAACAACTTGAATTTAACAAACTAATGCACTTTAACCTTCATAAATCCCCTTTGATTCCTATTGACCTACGCTACTAACACTCCACTCCAAAATGTTGAGACTTTACAAATTCCTAGAAATTTTTTAACAAAATCTGACCCACGGGACCCCATCCCGACAATGACCAAGCTAGGTATAAGAATCTAAGTTATATTGAGAATGGTATTGCAAAGTGTGGAATGAGGCCAATTACTGGTTGAAGAGCCAGTTCCAAATATCCTGGGCTAGAGAAAAAGTGTGGAAAATATGTTCATGGTTTTCGTAGTTAACTCGACCTAAGAAATAGAGTGAACAACCAACATAACCCCTAGAGGGAAGCTTATCCTAAGTTAATGTTTTCCTATGCAAGAAAAGCCAAAGAAAATATGTTATCTTATGCCAAATATTATGATGATATACTTTAGACCATGCATGATGATTTGGAGTGTGAGCATGATTGATTGTAAGGAAGTAAGCTTCTTTGATGGGGAATGAACCTTGTGGCCAATATCCCTAAAGAATTTTGTTTAAAAAAATGGATTTGTCAATGTAGAAAAGTTCCCTTGAATTTTCAATAGCTTGGATTGATAAGGGAATATCCCAGATGGAGGGAGATTGTTATCGATGATGATCAATGATGGGTCCCATAAATAGGTATATTTTGAGGTCCATTGTCTTATCCTCCAGCCATTAAAACTCTCCTTTTATCACATTAATCATATTTTTAGAGAAATATGCTTAGTAAGAAGACTAAAGGGTTCTTATAATATTTCATGGCCTGATGTGATTAATATGCAGAAGAAAGAAGCATTTTTGGAGATATATACTATGTAGGGGCTTGGTGGAGACATCCAAAGAGAATATATGGGGCTTGTCCACTTCATTAGGTCTCCAACACAGCTTGAGATCAGATATTCCTTACCAAAAACTTGAATTCACTAGCAGCTGAGGAACTATAGTGGATTTGAATATCAAAGGGAACTAGATCCACCAATTTTGAGATTATGAAGGGGAGAATTCCTTCTTTAAAGGGAGCTGCCCCTCGCTACTTTTTTATAAACAAACTAGCCTAAAGGAGAATTAGGATTCAAATTCTTGTTGAATATAGGAGTATCTAGTCAGAGCCTCATGATTTATATTATTATTTTTGTATTTCATATGATGTATATGCGATTCTTAATTTCTGTTAATGATAAGTTCATTGTTGGTATACATCTTAGTTAGTTTTGGAGGGTTGAAACCCTTAGGACTGGGCCCAACCCAGAGGCTTTAGTACCTCTCTTGTATTCTTTCCTTGTTCTTGTTCAATTCATTGTAATTATTTTCTTATTTAAGTAGGAATTACATCACAAAGCATGTAGTTGCAAGTTTTCCTATCACCTCTCTCATGGGAAGAGTGATTGGAAGATGTATAACAAAAACAAAAAAACATGTGTTATGAGTTCTTGGAAATTGTTAATTGCTGGATTGTAATCCTTCTAGATGTTTGGTTTCTGCAACTTAGAAGTTAGTAGCATTGACTTGGAAATTAGATTTTTGTTCTAGGGTAGAGTAGATTTTAATAAAATTCAACTCATTCTTTCCATATTAATTTAGTTTGTTGTAATATTGAAAATTTAATGCATGTGCTTCATTAGTGTGTAGTGATTGTTATTGACTTTCAGGGTGTTGAGAAATCTAGGGCATTAACATTAGGTGATTTATCTTCTATTAGTCATTTCTTGTGAATGCTATTTAATTGTTTATATTATGATCTTATTTATGTTATATTATTAGTTTTCTTTTTCATCAAACAATAACGAATGCATGACATAAATACACAGGATACACAGAATGTAGGCTATTAGGCAGGGCCAAAACCTCTCACTCTTTGAGAGGAAAACCCGCACAAATTCTTCTTATAAAGATTCCTATTGACGAATACCAAGACCAATACCCTTGACCTATCAGCCACTCCAATACCAAGACCCAAGTTCCCTTGACATTCACTCTCCTTCTTGTCTCCTCTTTCAATGCGACCTTCTTAGAATCACCGAGATCTTATTAATGCCTTGATATTGAGATCTCTTTTATTGTGAGATCTCCTTGCTACCACATAGCTGAGAACTTACTTTTGTGAGTCCTTGATAACACTGCACTGAGCCTTTATTACTTTATTACTATAAACTCATCAAGTTTCTCCTTGATGTACTGAGACAGCGTTTCAACTTTGATACTTCACCGAATTGCAATCTCCTTTGAACACCAAGTTGCACCAAACTATGTCACTGTAATGGTTACCCAGATCTTCATAGGTAGACTGAATTCCTTGATAGCGAGATGACACCGAAATGAACTCTGTAGTTATGTACCCTATATGAACTTGTTTTACTGCACTGATATCTGAGCTTGCTTTTGCATTAAGGCACACAAAATCTAAGAGATACCCACACTTGTCTCTTCAACAATCCATATGAAAAAAATTAGAGATGTATTCAAAATTATCTATGAAAATGAAAAGATCTTGGCCATGTATATATAGTAGTTTATATCCATAAATAAGATGACATGAAGTATTGAAGGGATGTGTCTTGAAAATAAGTGAGATGGCATGAGTTTCTACTTCTTCTTAAGGTCAACATGAAGAGGAGAGTTTGTGCTTGTCTTAAGAGGGTTTTCTCGACATTTTATAGGCTCATATATATTTTTATATCCCCAAGAAGTGTTATTCATACATGAAATAGACTCTTTGAATCTAATGACAAATCTTAAGGCTCTCAATGGTAACCATCTAAATAAAATATCTTCCTCATGAAAGCCATGAAGCAAGGCATTACAAGAATAAGTTTATTATCGTATTTTCATCATTTACAAAGATCATTATTCCATTTCATTATGAATACTGAACCTAGTTACATTTTACAACAATCCCTATTAAATAGGGAGGTACTAATAATGGTACTTGGTCATTCTCAATCTGAAGAATTTCTCATAAGAAGAATCAGAATGGTAACCCATCTGTCTAGCATCATATCAACCATCGTTGTCACATAACAAGGAATTGAATAACAACTATATCCATGTGATCATAACACAATTATGGTGAGACCAATGATTCATAGATACCATAATCATTATCTCTCAAGGTATGTACTCCACCCAGGTGTTCACGGAGTATCACCTACTTTGGACTATTCTTATCTTAGATAGGCAGCCCTTAAAGAATATCAGTTCACTACTACTCTTACCTTAGATTCCTTATCTCATCCTCAAAGTGTATCAGATGCCAAATGATTACCCAATCCTCCATTTTGTCTTCCCTGGTGAAGACCATAGTGATGTGTCTATCTCTCCCTCTCAATTAGGGAGGACATATCAATTCCAATAATGGAATGTACTCATTCCTATAGAAGGAATGTACCTAAGCTCCCTCTTGGGTTAGGAATTTCTAAGTTTCTTCTAAGTAAGAAAATTGTTTTCAAGATCCCTCTTATTTAGGGACCTACAATAGCTCCTCAACTAGCTGCTTAAAGAGTTCCTTCTTTCAATGTCATGAATTTCTAGGAGTCTTCATCTTTTGTGGCTTCTACATAGGGTATTAACCATCCATCACTTTCATCCACTAGTCAGTCATGTCATCCTTCATTTCATCATAAAGTGATCCACTACTATTCATTTGACCTTGCTTGATGTCATGCTCCTCTCTTCATGCCATATTTTTGGAAGTATCTTACATCCTTCTATATGGTCCTATTGGAATTAAACCACGAATACTCCCTTTGGTAGTTCTACATAAGCCTATCTAGATATTTGTTCAAAAATAAGAAATGAGCACTTAAATCAAAATTACCTTTGTGATGGTATTTCATCATGACATCTTCTGGTAGGTATCATCTTGCATGGATGTTGACATATCTCCCAAAGATATCAATTGTCAATGGTCTCCATCTTTTTCATACTTCTATTGGAGTCTTTATATATTTCTGAGAGATTTCCTAGTCAAATCCTCTTAGTATTTTGGATGTTGATTTCCTTTACCATGGTTGCAAATCTCATGATCTCTTCCTTCCTTTCTTCACACATTTTATTCCATTCCCAGGAGCTTTCAATCATAGTTCGCAAATTTTAGTCAACCACCCCATACTTCATATGAGGACATATTATGTTGATTTCATCTAGTGTGACTCATGCCTTCTAACATTATTTCATAGGAGGGGATTTATTTCCTTTGGTCATGCTTCTAAAAATAGAGTAGTGATCTAAGTTACCTACAACCATACAACATGACTTTATAAAATTGAATGCAAGCATACATACCTCATTTATCTTTAGGGCATCTAGGCTTCTTTCAACAATTTCCTTGATTAAAAAGTGATTCAACCCCTTTATCTATTTTATCTCTGTTGTCATCATATCATCATCCCATGAATTCCACAAGTTGGATTCTGTGATGAAACACGTGCTTCCACTCTAGATCGGTGTATCATTTGATGAGTATTCTGTCATAGAATCTTGAGGATATTGCATATCCCTATCAAACAAATGTTTCCCTTTGATTGATGTATGATGAGGCTTTGTCATGGATTACTTATTCCTTTTATATTTCAATGAGGTCACCAAGAGCTATATCATTCATAGTTGAATATCAAACATCCTTCATGTTTCATATGTTGATGTCATGAGCTCTTACTTCCAATGCATTTCCTCTTCCTTGGACTTTCCTCTTTCAGATTTCTCCACTTCTCTAGTGAAGTGGGTTTCTTCTCTATATTTCCTATTATTGTCCTTATTACGTTAAGGATAATATTTCCTATAATGTTCATAGAATTGAGTCTTATCTATGTTATTCTTTCCTTTCAACAACATGTCTGAATCTTTTCATTTAATCCTTCAACAACTTTTCCCTCAACCTGTCTTCTTCTATCTTGCATAGAAACCACAAGTTGTTGAATGGGATAATATTCTTATCCTCAGACATTGTTACCTTGTTCATTAGTTAGTTAATTGAGAAAAATGAGGATTATCTCTCCCAAATCTTGCAATTGAGATCTTATGAAGATAACCCTTTATCCTTTCATACCTTCAATTTGTGAAAATCAGATCTAAGTGATGTGACCTTCTTTATTGCATCTTCAGAGAATAGCTCTACCATCCTATCATATATATCTCTTTGATTGTCTCCAATACTACTATATAGGGATGATAGATCTTTGACTGATTACATAAGAATCCCATGAGCCCTTTGATCCCTTTCCATGTATTCATAGGAGACCTTTCCATTGATATGTTCAATGAATTCACTTTCTTTGAGGACTATGTATATCCTCATTTTCCATGCAAGGAATTTCGATAAACTAACCATCTTATAGATATCCTTGCAAATATGAAGTCATTTTGCCAAATTTGACTAAAGAATGAAACATAGTTACATGACAATTGAAGATGAAATCTTCAACTTGATCACGTTGATCATCATTGAAGAAGATGTATTAGTGCTTCCTTTTGGATGATCTATTGCCAAATGAAAAATATTTTCTTCAATAAAGGATTTTGATCCTTTTATGATGACAACACCTTTTGATCTAGATCCTTTTGGTGATGGTGATTAATGAGGATGTTTTTTTTTATTCCTTGGATGATCTTCTTTAAGCACAAGGAGAGGATCCTTGCTTCAATTAGAGGAAACTTGTCTTATAGATTTGAAGATGTTGATAATGCCTTCTTGCTTTCAAGATATTTCAACTGCTTTGGTAGTGAATGGGTGTAGATCATAATTTCTTGTAGGGTTTCAACTTTCTCCAAGATGATGTGATCTTCATCTTTAAATTCTTGTGAGATACCTTGCTTTGTATATAAATTGATTAGGGTCTTTATGGTATTTTGATGATGACTAGAGGATCATTTTTTTTTTTTGTAAACTGCTTCTTTGATCTAGGTTTATTCCGCAATGTACATCCTGATATTTTACTTTGATAACAATCAACTTGCTTATATTCCTTTCTTGAAACTTGATCCTTGAGTGTCTCTTTAATTAGATTCCATTCCTTTGAATTTAGCACCTTAGCTCTGATACCATGTTGAGAAATATATGGAATTAACATTAGGTGATTTCTCTTTTATTAGTGACTGCTTGTGAATGTTATTTACTTGTTTAGATTAAGATCTTATTTATGTTAGATTATTATGTTCTTCTTCATCAAACAATAACCAATGCATGAGCATAAATACACAAGAGACACCTAATGTAGGATATCATCTAGGGCCAAAACCTCTCACTCTTTGAGAGGAAAATCTACACAAATTCTTCTTATATAGATTACAATTTATGAATACCAAGACCAAGCACCTTGACCTATCAGCCACTCTAAGACCAAGACGCAATTTTCCTTGACAATCACTCTTCTTCATGTCTACTCTTTCAATTCGACCTTCTTAGCATCACCAATAACTTATTACTATCTTCACATTGAGATCTCCTTGCAATCACATAATTGAGACCTTACTTTTATGAGTCCTTGATAATAATGCATTGATCCTTTATTACTTTATCACTGTAAACTCATCAACTTTCTCCTTGTGGTACCAAGAAATAGTTTCACCTTTGATACTTCAATGAATTTCAATCTCCTTTGAACACCGAGTTGCACTGAATTGTGTCATTGTAACTGTTGCCTGAATCTTCTTAGGTAGACTGAACTCCTTTGCAACAAGATGAAACCGAACTTATATCCATATTTATTTACCCTATCTAAGTTTATTTTATTGAAATGATATTTGAACTTGGTTCTGTATTAGGCCACCCAAAATCCCAAAGAGTTCCATACTTGTCTCTTCAACAATCATCTGGAAAAGTTAGAGATGTATCTAAAATTCTCTCTAGAAATGTGAGGATCCCAACCATGTATATATTGTATTTTATCTCCATAAATAAGTCGACATGAAGTATTAAAGGGATGTGTCTCCAAAATAAATGATCCGGCATGTGTTTCTATTTCTTCATAAGGCCAACATGAAGAGGAGATTTTGTGCTTTTCATTGGAGGGATTTCTAGACATTTTATAGACTCATATACATTGTTATATTCACAAGAAGGGTTCTTCATATATGACATAGAATATTTGACTCTAATGACTAATCCTAAGGCTCTCAATGGGAGCCATCTAAATAAAATCTCTTGCTCATTAAACCCATGAATCAAGGCATTACAAAAATAATTTTATTCTCTTCTCTCATCATGTACGAAGATCATAATTACATGTCATTATCAATACCAAACCTAGTTACATTTTGCAACACAAGGGTGGGCATACTCTTCCACATCCACCTAGACCATTATGTCTCTCTCCTAGACACTTCATGTTGCTTCCAAATTCTGCCACCAAGATCAGTCTATTAGGGCAAATGAACGACACTGTGGGCATAAAATTTGGTGGAAGATAGGCCTCCGAGGGGTAGTAAGATTGGATATTAGGCTCCCACACGCTTCATTCACCTTCATTCACCTTCATCTTTCCGAGACTTTCCTTCACCTTCTAGATAACATTCTTATCTTCAAAAATATCTCGGACCCCATCGTAGAGCAAAACAAGGCCTCCTGTAGCGCTTCTTGTAGCAGTTTTGTAGCATTGCTTAATTTAACCAGATTTAGTCGAGACTATGAACCTTGCATTTTGAAGTTGAATAATGGACGCTAAGATTTTATTTCATGATTAAGGAAGACTCTAATACCACTCCAACCACATATTTTCCTCACTACAACCATAAGTCAACAAGTAGAATTAGACTTAGCATTTTTTTCAAGCTATGTTGAATATTGAATTCCTCATTTTTTAGCAAGTTGCGAATAGATAAATGATTCATCCAAGTATGTTCTTGATTTTATTAAGTGTGAAAATAAGGTAACATGGTTTACTTCTGCAACTAAACTAGCCTCTTCCTTTCATGCAATTTCATTTAGCATTAACATTTAATGAATGATATTTTCATGTATGTAGTTAGAACAATGTTCGTCTCCTGGCAATCATGATATGCTTTCATAAGAAACTATATTTGTTGTTAGTGAAGGAGTTGTATCTAAATACATTTATTTTATCTAATGATTGAGGATGACATGAGTAGAACCTAACGTGCTGTGTAGATAACACTGCCACCTCTAAGTTTGTACAGACTCAAGGCTTATAATTTAAGTTGATAAGCCTTGGTAGTTGCAACATCCTTGGTGAAATACCAAGGCTCATAAATTGGTCTATGGGGAAATGTTTTCCAAATCATTAGACAAAACAATTTTCCCCCAAGATTGCAAAACATGGTGTATATCTTTAAAATGTTATTCGGTAGAAAGTTTGAGAAATTGTGGCCAATATCTAGGATCCAATATTTCCACTCAGTCAAAACTTTAGTTTCTACGAGAGACAATCTATGAGAAGAGGCTTCCCTTGCTTATCTACTAAGTTCATGTACATGTGTAGGAGTGAGCTCCTAATAACAAGTATTAGAATCCTCAATCTAATGATGTAGATGAGTTTGTAACCAACATGATCATTCTTGATAGTGGTCGCCCTTTCAAGTCTAGCCCATTAGCATAACATGGACTCCCAAGAACATGGAAGAAAAAATTGAAACCACATCCCACTCTGGATAATAGAAGCCTTACAAAAATTCAGTTGCCCCAAAATATTACATCTAGGAATTGAGAGGTTAATGGGAATGTGATCTACCATAATGAAAATCATTTTAGACGGGCATAAGAGCAAAGATGAAACTATCTTCCTCAACCACCATTTTTTTTTGACACCAAACATCACATTGATGAAAGTACCATCATGCATGAAAAGTATACATTATAACATCATTCCCTAAAAAGAGTGGGATAAAACCAATAAATGAGCTCAAATCCTTCAAACACTAGGAATCTATCCACCACCATGTCCTAGGCTTCCTACTAGACCAACATAGACCCTACAAGTTCACAAAGACATAATCAAAATGTAGATAAATAATTTGACCCATAGACAAAATTTCCCAAACATATCCTAAATGGGTAATGAACCCTCTCAGCCATGAAGTATCTACCCAACGACTAGTATCTAAGTCATGGGAAGCCCACCAAATGAACCCAACAAGATTAGTTCCCCATCCAAAAGGATGGAACAAACCCAAAACCACTATATAAACTAAAACATTATAACCACAAACAAAGTAAATGATCCAAAATAGAAAGTATATATAACCTAACATGAAAAGGAGAAGAATTCAATTTGTATGCCATGTAGAAGAAGGAAACAACATTAATATCCTCCCTTTCACTAGGTTTGAGCTAGATTTTATGCATTGTGACCAGATTAGATGTTAAATTCCAATATCAAGCGCTAGCTAGAATTACCTCTTTCCAAAGAAGTCCTCCAAGCCAAGGTGAAATTTCCACTCAGTTTCTAATGAGAAGGAAACTGGGTGAATAATTCTTCAGCGTAAAAAATCATCCATGGACACTCTTAACCCAATGTCATCTGGTCCCAACTTTTTTTCCTACATTTAAATTCCTTGCTAAACATTGTATTCCTCATCCCACTATCGAGATATTTGTGTGGGACCAAATATTTAATGGCATCCATAACATCATTATAACCTCCCACTCCACTTGCATAATTCTATTGAGTAGACCACTACCTCTTCCCTTCATCAAGTCAATTGCAACGGTATTAATGCCAAGAATCATCCCAAAAGTGAGAAGTTTTTGCATCCTTAACTTTCCAAAAGTAGTGTTTTTTTGTATTGAATGCTTTTCTTTACAAGACAGTTTCTAGATAAATGAGTGAGTTGGAAAGATAATTATTATGCTAATTAAATTACAATTTATTAAATCTAAAAATTTATCTTTCCGAAATATAAATTTACTTAATACAACAAAATGTGAAGCTAACATATTTATTATAAGTTAAATATGTAATTTATATAAATTTTAATGTAATTAAGGATAATAATACCTTTCCCCTTCAGAAATTGAAGTAAATCTTATTAAAATATATAATTATATTAAAATATCAATAAACTAATTTAGTTGTATTTAACTAATACATGAAAATGCCATGTTTTTGGTTTTTCCTAGTGAACTTTGTCCAAATATTATAAATATTTTTAAAAATCATAAATTTAAGGTGTTTTTGTAGAGTTTGAATACTTCAGGGTCCTGGTAAATATTTTTATAAACAACAATTTGGAAACATATAAATGTTATCTCTCTTCAAATCTGTTAGAAGGAATAGACAGGTATCATATTTTAAAAATATGAAATGCAATGTTTATTTATAGTAGAATTTGCATATACATTAAGTTACTTAAAAAATCTAAAAGTTACAGTTTATATGAAATTTTGACATACTGAAATATGATCCATCATTTAAATTGGAATTCAACATGTTTGAAACTAAATGGCTTTCAGTAATCATACTCATGAATAATTGGTACATGTTTCCTTATTATTAAAATTTGCTTTTTAAATATTAGGTTGGAAGGTGGATCACAAGCTGTTGAAGGTGAAATAGTGAAGCTGAGTGCACAATTGGCGCAGACTTCTAAAAGGAACCTATGCTATTGTACTAGAACTATCAAGAATTTGAAATAAATTTCTCCAACACATTGCCACAGCCACAGGAGAGGTATGTTACATGTAATTAAAAAGAGAAAATGTTTTTGGATAAATTAATTTTTTAATTTATTTTTGAAGCAAATAAGCATGCTCAATCTTGTTTTATGCTTGTTCTAGTCAAAGGAAACTACTTCCTTAAAATTTCGTCTAAGGTGGTGTCTTGTGGCAACTGAGGGTGATACAAAGAAAATGATGGAGGAGGTTTACAAAAGTACTTTAATTTTTTTTATTGAGCTTTAGATTGCAATCGTAGAACATAATGATGTTGTGGATAGGGATGTCGGATAAAAGTGAAAGAATGCTTTAACCTTTATGATCAACTTGTACTTGATGTTATCTTTATTTAACAAGGGAGCCACTGCCGTGGCGGTAGTCCCTGCAGAGGTTTGCCACAATTTAGGTGCCATTTTTCTCGAAAAAACTCATATTACCGTTTAAACTAAAGTTTTAACCTTAATCTCGAATTCTTGGAGTGTTGCCTCCTCTCATTCAGCGAAGATGTAATTTAAAACAATCATAATTTGAGCAGTTGGTAAATTTGATGAGTAGGTAAATTTGATCAGTAAGCAATGCTCCAATTAGAGACAAGCTAGCAGTATTAATAAACATAAATTCTACCAGGTCATTCACAAAGCATTAGTGCCCCTTGTTATTGCATAGGACTTGGATATCCGGATGAGCATTGCAACTATGGATTCCAATAGATTTCCATCCGTCCCAATTGAGAATTTATGTTGTCTAGCCCAAAAATGCAAATAAGAATGGAACTGATATCTAATGGTTGAGTGATGCAAACATTGCACCTTCTCCTGATATACAGCTACATATTATGAATCTGAGTAATTGTATCTAAGTAATTATATGTATAATATTATGTACGAATTTTTAGTGGGAGAAACCCACAACTCCAGAGCCAAACACCTACTTTCTAGTTAAATCTATCTCCCTAATTCATTTATTTTTCTTATAAAAAGAATATTATGCATTCATTTTTCTTATAAAAAGAATAATATACATTCATTTTGTGAAAATTTATATTATTCATTACTTTTGTGTGAAAGATAAAAGTAATTGAGATTTTGTAGAAACTTTTCTTCCAAAATGAACCTTTGGAACTTGTTGATGTCGTTGCCTCATTTTGGAAGTTGGAAGTTATTAATGCATCAGACTGTATTGACATCCCATTGAAGGATATGGTTGTCTACTTATAGTAGATATCATCATCCACAACCTCCCATGTTTCGTAAGTATTTATGTATAATAATGGCTGAAGTTTAGTAAGTATTTCTGTATAATAATGACTGAAGGAGAATTTAAGCATTTCTGGGTAACAATCATTGAAAGATAATTTTAATTGAAGCAATCTATATTTGATAGAGGATATCTGATAAAAGACATCTATATTAGGCCATAAAATATCAATTCTATCCTTTTAAAATTGGAAAATATTTGTATATCGGAAAATGTACTTGAAATGTTGTTGACCTGTTGCTGTTTACTCTTTTGATTCATTTAAAGATCCAAAAAATGATCCATATATGTAAGAGCATACCTTCAATTTGTAGCAACCCCAATTCATCAATGTCTAAATGGGCAGATAAATTGGAAGATATATGTAAGAGCATATTTAAATTTCCAACAACAGCAAAATGGAAAGTTGCATATAAATGTGAATCTAGATAGAATTTCAATAACGACATAATAATTTTAGTTTGGAGTAGCTGCTAAAAGGGAAGCAGCAAGAAAGTTGCATATAAATGTGAATCTAGATAGACTTTCAACAACGACATAATAATTTTAGTTTGCAGTAGCTGCTAAAAGGGAAGCAGCAACATACCTTCAGTTTGCAGCAACACCTAAAAGGAATTAATTAAAATATTAAAAAAATAATTAAAAAAAATTAATGGGAAACTAAATAAATCATACTTAGAAGATATATCACTAATAAGATTTAAGTAATGTTTTTGAATATGTCATTGCCGGCTTCACCTTTGCACAAATTAGACCAACCAAGTGTAACACATTACATTTCACAATTTCGTTATGTCTTTACTTCCTTATTCATAAATGAAATTACTTTTAAACATCTAATAGGAGATAGGCTATTAGCTAGATAGGGCAACATGCCCTTATTTCTTGGTCTAGAGATGACCTTATTATTTTATTATTAGACATATAGCGTCTTTTGCGAGATGAATTTTGTTTTGCCAATATTTCCCTGAAGTTAGGGTATAAATTTAAGAGAAGATTGGTTAATGAAAATGAGATATAAAATGAGGAACCAACCAACCGTTGTAAATATAGGAGGGATAAATAATTTCGTTCATGTCCTTATCCAAGAACGCACAATGTTGTTGGAGAACGCTCATCTCCTTATTATCGTAATCCGTAGACCCATTTATATGTTCTGGATCTACTGCTTCCAAGCCTCTTGCTAAATCTGCAAAGTGAACCCACACCACATCTAATACATGTTAATCACATTCAAACAATAATATGGTTATATATATTAAGTTTGCATAAAATATAATGCTAATAACATTCCAACAATATTAAGGTTGCATAAAAGATCCAATAATGGTAATCCATAAAATGTAATTAATAATAATGTGATTTAAAATTTTATAATAATATTTTATTATTATAAATTCAATATATTATATTTGATAAAATTAAAATATAAATAAAATATGTGATGTAATTATTTAATTTATTAATTATTATTAAATTTTATTAAATTAATCAAATATAAAATATATTTATATAATTGTTTGCACTGATTTCTAATATAATTGAGTTGATATTTAATATATTTTTGCATAAATATAAAAATAGGAGTTGTCTATAATGCGACTTTTTGGAGATTCCGGTGACGGAATCCGGCGGAAGAAATGAGGTTAAATCTTGATTTTTAAGCACTTAAAATGGTTTTTTAACTTCATATTTGGATTCAGCGCCCTGAAAAACCCTGGGAGCCATTGATTGTGCAGAAACTAGCTATCAAACTTGGGATTCGAATGAATTGCTGTCGGATTTTGACCGGAAAAATCCGCCGGAAAAGCTTTCAAAAAGTCGCGTTATAGACTACTGCATAAAAATATATCTACCAACTTAATTATCAATCTCTTTAAATTTACAAATTATAGATTCAAATTTTGTCCATTTGAATTTCTGAACTCTGCGATCAAAATTCACTTGAATTTACAATCTAAGTGCCAGTGTTACATACAAGGCACTGGCATTTGTTCCTGCAGGTGGGTGTTCAATCTCCTTTGTGCAGTGACAGGCGCCCGTGCAGCGACTATTTGCAGGGAGGCTTCCGAAGGTTTCTCCTCCATATTTCACTTCGCTGCCAGACTTTCTCTCCGATGCTATAAAAAGAAAAAGGAAAATGCTTATAACAGACCTGCTCAAATACACCTTACACGAACAAGCTTCAACAATTGGGCAAAGACATAATAAGTAAATTTAAACACAGAGGCTCTATATAATGGGGAGGAAACGGGATGAGTGGGGTTACCCTTTTTGGTGAACCACGAACAACCAAGTAAAATAATTATGAGGTGACTAGTTTCTCCGTAGTCGATAATACTCCTCCTACGTAACCATGTCTGCCAGCACTATTCCGTCCTTTTTAAGTCATCTTTGCCGTGTACGTCATATTGTAACACTATGGAAAATTTTAAATAATTTTAGTGTTTAGTTCCAGGTATATATATATTTTTCTTAATTTTATTTTAAATTTAAAATAAGTGTAACATATTAAGAGTAAGAGTTTTTTTTTTCCGGAGGTAAGAAAATAGATTAATGGCCTAAAACCCAGAATCATTTTGCAGTGGTGAAACCCTGTACTCACTTATAATAGGTTTTTCCAGGATTAAAAAACATATAGTTTTTAAAAAATTACACATGGTTTTTAAAATGTTATATTTATATATAGATTTATAAATATAATTTAAATGAGTGTACTCACTTATAATAGGTTTTTCCAGGCTAAAAAAACATATAGTTTTTAAAAAGTTACACATGGTTTTTAAAATGTTATATTTATATATAGATTTATAAATATAATTTAAATGACATATAATTGCAATTTTATTTAAAAATATGAGCCAAAACATGTCCCTTTTTATGGACTACCAGTGGGACCACTACCTCGTTATTTTAGGTAGCTTGAGCCAGCCTCCATTCTCAGATAGAAGCGACAAATAACTATCCTCATGGCTGGTTTGACTAAAAAACATATAATTTTTAAACAATTACATATAGTTTTTAAAAAACTACATATGATTTTTAATGGTATAAATGAGAAGCGAGATAAAATTTTCACAGCGACATACTACTTTTAATTTGCAATAGCAGTTAAATGGGAAGTGGTTAAACTGGAAGGGAATAAAATTTGCTCATATTCGTCTCTTTTCAACCTGGGTAAATTGCAAAGAAACCCAACACCCTGCCTTTGAAAGATTAGGAGACAGCGATAATGAAATCAATTTTTCGAATAAGTATCTCGTGAAACGATGTACTCAACATTAATGTGCTATTTACACTCAAACACCGAGAAAACACGAAGTGTACCTGTTTGCCAAGAAACGAACTCTCAGAGGACAAAAGGAGGCTGTGCGAACGACTTTACCGCGTATCACACAGGGCACACCCTTCCCTCTCAAGAGTAAGACGCAGACTGCGTCATATAGACCATCTTCAAATAAGTTAAACAATAAAAGATTGGTCATATTCGTATCTTCTGGCTAAAACTGCAAAGCAACCCAACACCGCCTGAAAAGATTAAGAGACAGAGATGTAATCAGCTCCTTCAAAAATTCTTTGGTGAAACAATGTACTTAAAGTTAACGCTGCTATCACAGCCTCAAAAGATGTAGAGAGAGATATGCAATCATACTTAAAATTATCTGCTGAAACAATATACTTAATACTGCTATTGACTCTCAAAGGCCGACAAAGTGCAGAGTGTACCTGCCTGCCTAGAAACTAACGCTGGGAGGATGACTTCGGAACGGCCTTCTGGCAAGAATATGAAATATCATTTCTGATATTCATCTTCTAATTATATCCTTGATTTTCCTTTACTTAAACAATGAATAGATCGTCCTCCACAAGAATAAACTCTTCCTCTTTTGGTTTTCTGTACAAAACAATAGCACCTAGTTTACAAAAATAGATCCTAAGTCACAGAAATAGAATGAATCAACATTCAATTTACAAATAGTTTACAAAAATAGATCCTAAGTCACAGAAATAGAATGAATCAACATTCAATTTACAAATATAAAGAAAGTAGGGTTTGTGAGTAAAAACATAGCAGAGCCAAACAACGAATATAATTTACAAAAGGAAATAAAAATAAATTACAAAAGGAAATAAAAATAAACGAGAAAGAGGATACTTACTTGAAATGCATTATAAAAACCTGCGTCCAACTCGTAGTGAAATTATTCAATTTCCAAGTCTCAAGTGAAATTATTCAATTCCCAAGTCTCAGTTCAGTATTTCTTTCAGGTTCATACTCTATAAATGTTCGACCTTCAACCTCTATCATCTTCACAGAAACAACAACTAGACACACAACATTTAACAGATAGACAGCCACAAAAATTCACAAGGACAACACATCGAACAAGACATTGTTTCAGTGGCATACATAATTCCAGCCAGGTGACAACAATGTGGAAGCAGTCACGCAATGAAGACACTGAGACAACTAGCGAGCGAGGTGCCAACGTCATGGAAACGCCATGAAGACAGTGAGATAGCTAGCCGACCACGTGCCAACGTCCTGCAAATGGTTTGACAGCCAAAAGTTTCGATATGAAAAATTTGAGAGTTTAGATATCCAAAGTTTATTACTTTTTTGAACTCATATAAATGTTTATCCAAACTTTGCAATTAACTGCAAACCAACCAAAGTCTAGATATCCAAAGTTAATTTTATGTGCTAGCCAGAAGTCGAAACATCCAAAGTTTTCATTGATGCATGAATAAAAACTTTAGGATATCCAAAACTAAATTTCATTGGGATGCGTGAGGCTTGCAATAAGACCCCAAAAGCTATGGACCAATTAAAAAAAACTTAATACATTTTATATTATTTTTTTATACTAAAACTTTGGTTAAAGTTTTGATGCAGATATATATTTCTGGTCAAACAAAAAATTAATATACATTCAACGGGATATCGATCGCTAATAGTCCCAGGCATGGACTAATAAGTGATGTTTAATGCATCATATTATGCACAGGTTTATTTAAGTTCTCGCTAGTGAGCTGTAGGAAATAATAGATTATTTACTTCATATTCTGCCATTGATGTGTAATAGATGCAAAGATGCTTAGGGCATGTTGCTGAATTATATTCCTTTTATATATAATGAATATCAACCATCTTGTTGTGATGAGAGAAGCAAGTTGCTTTTTAGCTCAGGCCGAGGAATGTCTTTTAGTTTTGTGTGTTATACAACACTTAGAGAAACAAAAAGAAAGAATAAAAAAGAAAGAATATTTGACATCAAACACAAGCAGGAAAAAAGGAAAATAAAAAAAAGAGTTGATATGAGAGCCAAATAAAATAAATAAACTATGCATAGATTCATCTTTATGATAGATACACTAAGTGGGAGAGTGATCAAAATACTGGAAATGCACCTCTCAATATTCTTAAACAACATAACGGATCCAGGGCTAAGATATATCTATTCTAGTGTAAATGTATAAGGATGTTTAGTGCTAGCTTATTATGTATGTGCCTCGGACATACTCACAAGTTTAGCTTCAATTTCGTGCATAAATATAGTGGACGAAATCAAAAATATTGTTTTAATTAGTTTTAAGTTGCTCTAATTAAAATCAAAACAACGCACAAAAGCTACCATTCAACTGATTTTAAGTTATGGGTAAATCCTATTTTGTTGACCATGTGCATGATTCAAGGCTGGCTAAAATGTTGAATGTTTGAATTCTACAACACGAAATTCAAACCTATTCAAACCTTGATATGTTAAATGAAATTAGATTTCCAAAATTTTGGTTTATTTTCTACATATATATATAATCCAAAATCTTTGGAATATCTATTTTTTTTTATCAAAACATTTAGATTTGAACTAGGAGATGGGAGAGTATCTGGGTATCAAACATTTGTTATATCTAAAACTTATTACTAGGGAATCCTTTTGAAGATGAAGCCATGTGTTATAGTTTTTAGTTTAGAATATATTAGGTGGATGAGCTTTTTTAAACGAACATAATGTGCAATATGTGTTCTAGTTTTCAATTCACTAGTTTTCAATTTAGAATATATTAGGTGGATGAACTTGAAAAAACATGAACATAGTGTGCAGTTGGAAGGAATGGTTGGAAGGAATGGGAAAAGATTAAGGTCCTTGCTTATTTCTTTAGTGACATTGCCCATTTCCTAGAATAACATGTGAATGACTAACCCATTCTTGTCATTAGCCATACCCACCAAACAAGTCGAGTAAGTTAGGTGTTGCCTACTAGGATTCCAAATCTTCATGTGGTATTGAATTACCAAGGTTGACTGACATTATGTGAATTACATAATGGAAACTCTTGAAATTTTCTATAAGTTTTATTACTACGCTGTTGTATCCACTAAAATTTGTTATTTTCTTTTGCATGTCTTATTTGACATGGTTAAATGTATTTTGTAGGGTTAAGAGGGATATTAAGTGAAAGGAATGTCCAAACAATGATGATTTTTAACTTTTTATCTGGAGAAATACCCTTCCTAAAATTAAGAAAACTCTAATGTCTATAAGGTGAAATTGTTATCCATTTTCTTCCTATGGCTTCTATAGTAAAATATATAAAATATTTTGTTCTTCTTTCCTTTGTCAAGTGATGTTGGGTCTTTATAGGGAGATGGCATGAACACTATTTTTTATCCCAACAACTAAAATTCTGGCCTGCTTTTTTCCCTTCATATGCATCTAGGAAAGGTCTTTGACCAATTCTCTCATTCTCTCTTCCTTCCTTGTGGGACGATAAAACACACATTGTGGCAGCTTAGCATTTCTCCTTTTCTTTCTTGATCATTTACAAAGAAGCATACATATATGGTGAGTTCCCTAGAAGAAGCTAGAGAAGCAATATAGTGAATGACAGTCTCTAGGTAAGGATGGTTTTGGGTGCAAGTTTAAAAAATTTTAAGGCATTTTTGTAGCTGTCAATCTTTAGAAAATGATTTAGCAACCAATTAAAAATGGAAGCCTTTGTCATATTAAGGTCAATGTAGTGGTTGAAGAGCACTAACCTATATGAAATGTTAGCACTATTGCACATGAAATTCGATGTAGTGGTTGGAGACCACTAACTATGTACAAAAATAATTAAAAATGGAAAATCTAAGACACAAAATATCAATGTGGTGGTTGAAAATTCCCCAATCACCATGGTTAATGTCTTTCACATAGATCTTGGAAAATCTTATAGAGAATAGATCTAAGGATATATTATGTGATGTCTCCAGGCAAGTACATACGATATTTGTTAAAAAAAATTGTTTATTCTTAACAATATGATAAGTTTGCTAGTATGCGTCACAAATTTGTTTTAGGCCCTCTTTAAGCCCATCACAAATTTTTTTTAGGCTCTCTTTAAGCCCGTGAATATCTCAAGGATTTCATTTTGGGCATGTCGGTATGGATTGATTTTAGAAACAAGTTATGAAAATGGTCAAGATTTTGTTTAGAAACAATGCAACATAATTTTTAGAAATTCATGACACTATATTTCGGCTTGTTATTTTTTATCTTTTTTTATTGGGATAACACATTTTTTTAAAAGGTGTTGGCTCAATGAAAGAGCACTTACTTTGCAAGCAGGAGGGTGGTGGTTCGATTCCATTGTGCCCTAACATGAATTAATCACCTCAGAAATAAAAAGATTACATTCTATATTTTGTTTCTAAAGAGAAATTTTTGTTGTCTCTAGAGAGACAATAACTATGATTAAAAACATATTGTCTCTATATATGTCTCTATAGAGACAATATGTCTTTAATTATAGTTATTGCCTTTTGAGAGATAAACATGAATTGTAGACAACAATACTTGTGTTCTGGATTGTCTTTATAAAGACAATATTTTAAGACAATAATTTGAGACACTCTCTTAAAGACAATTTTTAAAATATTTTACAATTTTTTTTGTCTCAATTTAAGACAATTTTCTTAAAATTTGTTTAAAAAATTATCTTAAAACCCATCTATATAGTAGTGTATGACATAGTGTTATACATTCCCAATTCCTTTATCCACCTTTGAAATCCTTGCTATTTCCTTAACCCATTGTCAAAAGTTTTATGTGTGACTTGACATCCACAACATCATTATGACCTCCCACTCCACTTACATAATTCTATTGAATAGACCATTACCTCATCCCTTCATCAAGTCAATCTTCCCACTCCACTTACATAATTCTATTGAATAGACCACTACCTTGTCCCATCATCAAGTCAATTAGAGGAGTATTAGTGCCCATAATCATCCTAGAAATGAGAAATTTTTCCATCCTTGGCTTTCCAAAAATAGTGTTTTTATATGGAAGGCTTTCCTTTACAAACTAGTTTCTAGATAAATGAGCTCATTCCACTCTTGGCTTTCCAAAAATAATGTTTTTGTAGTGAATGGTTTCCTTTACAAACTAGTTTCTAGATAAATGAGCTCATTGGAAAGATAGTTGTGATGTTAATTAAATTAAATTTTATGATTT
>APFE030449188.1:0-13964 GCA_000404065.3 Pinus taeda | reverse complement strand
AATCAAGAAACATGCACACACATAGCCATTATGCTAGAAAAAGCTATTTCTAAGGTGAGAAAGACGTACCTCAGGTCCTACGTTTGGGTAGTTCCTCAAGGGTCCAAACCCTTCTTCACGTCCCTTCCGCTCCTTTGCCCTGTAAAAACAACAATTCCAAGGAATGCAGCAGTATATGGACAAAGATTTTATGTGAAAATCATCTTTATGTTATACAAGAAAGGAGTTAGTTATAAACTTTTAGACATCCATTCATACATGAAATTCAAACATGAACATCATTAACATAAAGAAAGAAGCATATCGGGAACAAGACGTGTTTCTTTATTAGACAAATGAATAGTACAGAAAAAGAGCAATATCACCTGAGCATCTTCTACAGGCTCAAAGCTCAGCCTCCTTCTGGATCCGTCCCGCCTCAAGCCTCTAGTAGATCACCTTCCAATACTCACCAAGATGTCATGACTAAGGGATGAACATCAAATCACAAGGAAACAAGGGTTTCCTGTACAAGATGGGGGAAGTGCAGAAGGCACAAGGGTCTTCAGACCTGATCAGGGGGAAATCTCGATATAATAACCTTTCTCTATGCTCTCCTCTTCCTTAGGCCTTCCCTTAGGTGTCATTTTATACCAATTCCAAAGTAGTTTTTTAGTTAGGAATTGGTTGGGGATAGTTGAGGCCACGGGCACTAACAGGTGATCAGCAGGTAAAACCCGCGATCTCCGCCCGAAAATAAGGAGTTTAATATTTTTTTAAGTGTTTTAATACATATACGCGGGTTAGGTACGTATGAACCCGCGTATACACGCGTTTAACTCAGGGCAATGTCGCGTACAGGGAATAAACACTGTTTTTTTAAATTTTGGACCAGGTCTGGAAGGAGGGGTTGCCCTAGGCCATGAGTGCAGCATCACAAACCATAATAGTGAGATTTGGAGCTATAACACTCTCCAATCTGGATCATTAGATTCTATCTAGTAGCACCGTATTCTTCTCCTAGGGGGTGCTGGACGGTCAGGGAACATCTTAGCTACTGTTGTTGTGGCCCTAATTGGTTTGGGCATACCTATAATCATGAATGCGTTGCAATTGATCTCTTTCACTATTTCCTGACCCTGTCACTCATTTTGCATTTCCACCAAGGCACTCACAACAAGCATTCTTTGGATCCAGATAATCCAAGTGCTGTCTTGAGGATTGGTATTGTGACCAATGGTGAAAGGCTGGCAAGATAAACCGTGCGTTTCAACTTCTTTTCAAAATCAACATACTCTTTTTGCTGTGTAGTGGTTGAAGACTGTTCTTTGTTAGTATGTCAGACCTTATCTTGGTGACTTCCAAAATGCCTGTTGGTGGCAACTGGAAAATCATTGGTGGGAGATAGATTGTCTACCGAACTCACAGACGCCTGTTGATGATAAGGATAATCCTCATTTGAAGTAACTGGAGTAGTGTTGATCCCAGACATCATCAGTTTCTTCCATAGAGGTTGTTTCTAGTGTAGGACTGAGCTCTCTTGTTGGATTTCAAACTTCAAGGCATTTGTCACTTCATTTGACAGGCACTCTTGGGCTATCGATATCTTTAAAAGATGGTTCCGTCAATCTGTCAAACACATGGACTCGCCAATTATTAGAAGTATCAAGTGGAAATATACAACGTGTATTAGGAACATATCTAACAATAGCTCAACAGTAGGCGAGTTGAAGTTTGGACCAACTATATTTGGAGCTTCAGGATATTGCACTCATCATTTTTCATCAAAATCTCCTGGTCAAATCAGAGGTATTGCCCTTGAGTTTGAGGTTGGAAGCTTGGCAGTAACGGGGGAATCTGGAGGTGGTGTCGCATAGGATCCAACGACGACGAATAGACCCCAAAAACAAATGTTAGAATCAAAATCTTATAACTTACTCAACAACGTTTCTTCCTTTGCACTGGAATTCTTATACATCCATTCATCGAGCTCTCTGTGAGCCTCTAACAAAGAATCATAGGAATCATTTGTATCATTCATCAAGCTCTCTGTGAGCCTCTAACAGAGAACCAGATGATCTTTAGATCAATCCTACACCTCTCGATGAGAGGGATCCAAGAAAAATATCAGCTGTCATAAATAAGATGACCCACATGGAGTTTGGCCCTAGTTGCCAATTTTAACACTTCCTCATTATAGAAAAATAAATTTCTGTACATTCAGTCATAACATTCAGTTTTCAGTGATTTGAAGCTTTTGGGATTGTTGTTTAGTGCTTCAGGCCCACACCCAATTCAATCATGTGTTTTCAGGTCATTGGTTGCTTAATGCCGATAAATGCAGGTGGACCTTGATTGAGGTTTGTGCATTATAGTTCAGTTTGTGGGGTTTCTAAAGATTTGAAGCAGTTTGGACATTGGAGGCCATTAAGGGTTGCTCTGCTTTGGCATACTGAGAAAAATATCAACATAGAGCGATAGAGCATTTGATTTGGGTTGTTCAGTAATTGATCCTATTAGGCTGCTTAGATCAACGCGTGCACTCACTTTTTCTTATGATTTTGCATTTCACATGATAAGAGATGAGATATTGAGGGATAAGATGACACCAAGGTAGATAGAATTGAAACAAAATCATTTTGAACATCATGAAAGCAATCTTTTGTGGAGGAAAGTCATTCTTGCTTGCTGGTTGCACACTGGTTATTTGGTGCAAAGTTACAGAGGATTTTGTTGTGTCTTTGTACTGTGAGTGGGTGTTACTTTTCCTCATTGGGTCATAGTTGTGATCAATTTTTTAAAAAGGTGTAATTTTGACAATGGGGAATATGGCTCGAATTACTGAAATATTAGAGTTCTTTAAAACTATGATACATTCCATTGATCATGATACAGTGAAAATTAGCAAGAACACTCTGTGATATTAAAACATATCTACAATATACACAGGAGAAGGTAGAATTTTTGGAGCTTGAATATCAGCTTTAGTAAGAAGAATTACAATAGTGGAGTCATCATTTTGAACTTGTTTCTGTTTAGAACATTGAGACAAACTCCCATAAGAAACAAGTCAATAACGTTTTAGTTGATTCAGATCCAGTGCTCAATGAAGCAACAAAGTTACATGCAAATGTAGAAATTCAACATACACTTCCCAAGCCCATCATAAGACCTTGGGAAGAGCTTCCCCATAACAAGCACATAACTGGTCTTGGATATGACAAGGATGTGTCCTTTCATATTCCAGATTACTCAAAGCCCATCCAGTTTCAGAGTGCTGGATTTCTTTATGACAGTTCATCCTCAAGTGTTTCAGATCCTGCTCCTCTTCCACAACAACCACAACAAATTGTTAAATGCCAACATTGTGACTGAGTCCATATGAAACATCACTGTTTTGGTCTTCATCCATGTGAGCACTGTCATAAAACCATTCTATTCTTCAAATAGATGCTTCAAAAACAAGCCTCCCGCAAGAAAAATGATTCATCTTAGATGGATCGCTTCTTGACAATGGGCTTCAATAGCCAAGAAGATATTTCAATCATATGTCATAACTTGTTCTAGAGTATTGAACAGTCTTGTAGTTGAGTTTTCTCTATCATCTCACCTTTTATCTGACAGAGGGTGAAGTGATGGTCATCTACAAGTTTCAAAGCCACATCGAGCGAGTTTGAGCCACACGCTGGCATACTAGATTCAGAGTTGTAGTCAGAGACAAAGATGCTTCTGAGCATGCCTTCGGTTGCTTGTCAACCATTTATGCGGGGTTGAGACCTCCCTTTTCAGGTTGAGCTTCTCCCTCTTCAAAGAATTGGGGACACTTCCTCTAGCAGTAGACATCAACTTCTTGCTAGGTTTGGAAGAGTTCTAGTAATTGCATTAAGCATTCCAGAGTTGGTGGTTGTCCTTAAACCATCGCAGGTTGAGACTTCCCTTTTCAGGTTGAGCAGGTTGAGACTTCCCTTTTCAGGTTGAGCTTCTCCCTCTTCAAAGAATTGGGGACACTTCCTCTAGCTAGCAGTAGACATCAACTTCTTGCTAGGTTTGGAAGAGTTCTAGTAATTGCATTAAGCATTCCGGAGTTGGTGTTCGTCCTTAAACCATCGCAGGTTGAGTTTCTCCCTTTTTTACGTAAGTTGCAGACCACCCTTTTCCAGGTTGAAGGTCTCCCTCTCCAAAGCATTAGGGACACTTCCTCTAGCATAAGATTTTAGCTTCTTGCTAGATTTGGAAGAGTTGCGGGAACTGCACTAAGCGTTCCAGTGTTGGTGGTCATCCTTAAACCATCAACTTATACCAACATTTCAAAGAGCACATTCAACCTAGTGTTGCCATGCATATTTTTACACATTTTGTATTACATCTCTCTTCTTGGACTCATACATACCCCTTCGGATTAAGGGGGGAAATGTTGGACACTTAATCCACTAAGGGTTATGGTGTGGAAGTTAAACAACCAAAAGAGTTTAAGAGACGCTGGAAGATGAATCTAACAGTCACAAGAATGTATTATAAATGTACATCAATGTTAATAGAAAACATAATTCACTGTTTTCTCTTTCACATCCCGTCTTCACCATGGTTGTGTTTAACACTCTTGGAGGAGAAGTGTTTGGTCTTTTAAAGGAAGGCATTGAGTCCTAGACAACATGGAGGTATGGTGTTGACTTGGGGATGCTTGGGTTGTGATAGTGTTCATGTAGGGGGATTGGACCCATTGAAACACATGGCTTAGGAGGGTTGGAGGCCTTGGAGACTTGAGTGTTGGACACATCTTGTGGTGTATTGTGGCATTGGAGTCTTGCTTGTGTACAACATCACCTTGGAGCTTGGCATGTGTAGCCTTGGAGTATAACACTCTACATGTTTAAGCCTACTTGTGGCTTTGTAGCTTGCTTGTAAGGGTTTGAGCCTACATATGTATTGTTTGCCTCCCTTACCTATCATTTATGTAGAGGAGGGAGAGAGTCCTTTCAATCATCTTGTTCCTGATCACTCATGTTAGATGTGACCAGAGGAGCACACTAGTCCTAACTACCGGACGATTGATCACATCTTCTCACTTTGATCCATTATTGAGGAGGCTTGTCATTGCTCTTCGAAGGTTTATAGTTGTTTTGTACACTTTCGAAAAGCATTTGACATAGTCCCAAGGGAAGCATTATTCTAAAGACTGCAACATTGGCATATTTGAGTCCCTATTGGCAACCATTGTGAGACTATATGAGTTAGTTTTAGGACACCTCATAATGGCACATGGCCTTTTGATCTTCATCCAAAGTACCATTGGAGTAAAGTAGGGGTTCCCTCTCTCATTGACCCTCTTTGGGATCTATATTGATGTGCTAGAGTATTTCCTTCATGAGCATATCTGGGAGGGCGATGGATGTGTTCTATATCAGGTGTTGATCTCCTCGCTCCTATTCATTGATGACTTGGCCTTGTTGGCCTCTACTCCCAAGGCCTTACGGTGATAGATAGACACCCTAGCTAGTTTTTGAGACCTCTGACAGTTGACAGTCAACCTGGGTAAAACCAAGGTTTTGATCTTTAGTGCATCAAAGCATTCTTTTACAGATTTACAATTCTACTGTCAAGGGATAGAGATTTAAACCACCACAACTTTCACTTACTTGGGAGTATAGTTCACAGGGCCTTGTTTTGGTTTGCTACAGACCCTCTAGGCCCAACTCAGTAAAGGGTATCGTTGCTTGGCCCTCATCAAGATGTTGTGCTTCCATGGGCAGTTTTAGGACATCTCAACCAAACTCTGTAATTATCAGACCCACAATTTTCTATGGTTCCATAGATGATAGATCTTAGATCTTGCATGCCATGCCCCACCCTAGGATGATCAGACTGATTATCTCATGCTCGTTGATTCGTCGAATCAGAGCAACAAACAGGCAGAGTTTAAGAGCACACTAGATAAAGGATGGTGTGACCCCAGGTATCTCCTTACCTTCCACCTCTGGGAGACCACCAAATATTATTGAGATCGGTTAAGAGGTGTCGATTGGTACGTCGGGCCACATATTCTTAGAGCATTAGAGATCAACTTTGGATGGATCAAGAGTAGAGCACCCCCTACTTATTAGAGTACCTCTCAGATCTAGATGAGTAACCGAAGATCCATTTGGAGTTTCCTTCTTTCGACCTCGAATGTTAGGAGTATGCCTTGCTCATAACCTCGTACATCTCCCTTGGATCATACTGTTGGGCCTTTCGATGGTTCCATAATACTTCAACAATGAGCCAATGACCAATTTACCACCCTTGCTCTTAGCCATCCAATTGAGGAGACATTGACATTATTTGCCCCATTATCTAACCTCCCTTTCTCACGTTCTCTCTCTTGATAGGTACCTGTGTTGGGTTTTCCACCTTTCCAATCATGGACAAACTTGCTTAGTGTTTTGTATTACTATACTTTTGCCACGATTTTATACATGTTTTGATGTTGTACTTCTGCAAGTTTATTTCATTGTATTATTATCTACGTTTTCTAAGAGTTGTGCATGCACTTACACCTTGTATTCATATTGGCTGCACTCTTCAAATCCATTGACCTATCTTTGTGGTCATTTGTCGAACATTAATCAAATTATCTTATCCTATGTTATCATATCTCTTGTTTGGGAGGTGCTAGGGTTTCTTGGAGCTTTTGGAGCATGTTGAATACTAGGGTTAGTGTTTTTTTTCACTTGGAGTTTTTGGATCTAGGGTTTTGTGATTAAATCATACATTGTACTTGTTGAAGTGGAGAAGAAGAGAAGACATCTTGCCAAGAAGGCTTTGCTAGTGTTGTTTGTAGCTTGTGAAGAATCTTTGGTGGAGCTATGGTTTTCTTTGTTTTCCCTAGCTAAGGCTTTGGAGAGCTAGAGGATTGTGCTAACTTTGATACGAGGCTATGGTATATACATGAACTCATCTTGACATATATGTATGAAGTTTTCAGCTGTCCAATAATTGTCTTATTGCATTTTTTATTTCCAACCATCTTTATCTTCATCTTCATGGTTTAGTAATTTACAACACTTGTATGTCTTCTTGATTTGACATAAATCAAGACCAAAGTTTTTAAGTGTTTAATATTAATTTTGAAGAAGATAGAGTAGAGTTACCTGTGATTACAGCTATCATAAAGGGAATTTCAGATCTGGTTTATGCATGATGAGATTGCTTTAAGGGGCTGAAACTTGTTGCCACACATTTTATATCTTCTCTATTTGATTGCCTTGTTGATCGGGTTTGTTGAGAGGTGAACTATTGTTCGCTGTTGCTGCAGTTTGTATCATTTTTCATAACAGCTCTCTAAGATTTGGGATATACCATTAGGAGAGGTGAAAATTCTGTAGTTGCATTAATTTCCCTAGATTGAGGAAATTTCTACATTATTCATGGGGACAAACTATCACCTTCCAAAGGAGCATTCTAATCTGCACGTTGTGTCAACATGAGCTAGAGCTGAAAGGATGCTTCATTTTTTGACGCCCTATGTATTTGATATTTGTTAGTTTTCTTATACCCAACAATCTAATTTGCATTTATCTGAAATTTACATACAAACTCAATCAGAAATGCAGATCTGAAATTTTAAAATGCAAACACAGCTGAGTATCTAACCATAATATGCACAGCGGAAATTAAATCTGAAGACAAAACACACACATAAAAATTAGACACCAAATATACCTAGGAAACCCCAATTCCAGGGAAAACCTGTAAATCTTTGCTCTTCTTTATTGCTTGGAAAATTCTTCAGGAAATTTACAGCTGGGTGAAAAACCCTTTCTTCTATGCCCTGCCCTCCTGAGCAACTCCTCTCAGCCCGATTATTCCTCTTGAAGAGCCACAGCTTGTACAGCCCATACTGCTGGTTCTATGGTATTACTGTGCTGTGCAACCACCTCTGCGCGCCCCAGAAATAATTCAGCCTGCTGCTGATTTGATTGCCATGCTGTGTGGCCCTCTCTCCTCAACTTGGATGCTGAACTTTTCCTGAAGGCTGAGCACTAGAAAAATGCTGATGCCAAATTGATCTGCCTCACTTTTGCCCTTATCTCCTTTTTATAACTTGACTTTGGCCTTCTAGAAGCATCCAAGGGTTGAGTTCCCTTTTGCGATCAGCATGGCATCTCAGCCTCTCAAGCCTTGGCAGTTCAGCCACATTCAGGAATGTGCTAGTTTCTATAGGGGAACATCGTACAGGTCTTCCATTGGGTTTCAGTTGCAGAGAGAGTAGTTTGCCACCTGGACATTCGTTGATGACTTGGGGCACTGTGCTAGTATGGCAGGGTGATTGGCATGTATGGGTTTCAACAGTCATTGGCAGTACTCAATGGTAGGCACTGGAAATTGGGAGTGATGGGCCTCCAATCTGGCTGTGGGATTCAGGGATCCATTGGGTTAGAGGACTATCTTGTTTTGCGAGGATCATGGGGATGATAGAGACAAGACTGCATCCTCTTTCGAATGACAGGTCAGAGACCATCAGGATGATCACTATGGGGCGGGGAATTCCATTCTCGCTATTATTTCGATAGGCGTTTGGGCGTGCATCGTTAGATGGTAACCTTGGCGGGGTGCCCTGGCAGGATAGACATGCGCGCAGTGGAGTTTTCCCTTATTGGGTGTGTAGCGGAGGTTTACCAGAGTGGATGACTTTGCAGGAGCATGAGTGGGTCGCAGTTTTGACTAGGGCGGGGCATAATCCACTTGATGGACTTACTTTGAGATTAGTTTGGGACCCGGGAGCTACAGGGCTGAGTAGTTGGGTTACGAATTGGGGAGAGTGGGTTCCCATAGGGGGAGGTTACCTAGATCTGCCATTGGGACTCCTTTATGACAGGTAAACACAGGGATGCTGAGTTATAGCAGCAGGAAAAACTATAGCAGTGCAGGGACTGCGTAGTGCTTGGTGGAGACACCCTTGGGAGCTGAGCAGCAGCAAGCAGTTTGGGCCTAAAACATGAAGTGGAGTCCGGGGAAGTGTTATGGGGGCTTTTCCAGCATTTTGGCAAAGCAGTAAACACAACATCTACTACAGGCCACATCTTTTGCTTGTGGAGGAGGGCCAAGCATTTGGGGTCAATTTTGGAGCATCAAAACTAGGACAAACCCTTTCTGGGTTTTTGACAAGGACCTTAGAAATAATTTGGCAGAATTTTCTGGGCAACTTTGAGGGGTGAAACAGGGGTCGCAATTCAGCTAGCAGCTAGAGGAGCTAGGGTAAATAGGGTTGAATTTCTAAAGTCAAGCATTGGCCAATTCCTTCATGGGTTATTCTGGGTATTTGGTGGAGAGGTTGGGATATTTCCTGGGATTTTCTGAGCACCAAAGAGGGCCTTAGCAACAGATCCATTTAGCTAGCAATGTATTTTTGGGCATCTTCAGCGCAAAGCTATAGCAACATAGCAGCATTTTGGTGGAGGGTGTCTTATTTGTCATTTGGGGCTTTGCTAGCTTGCCTTGAGCAAGCCTAGGTGCATTCCTTCCAACACCTTATTGTACACCAATCTTTATTAATAAAAAGAGCTCAACAATGTAGTTTTTGTTGCAATTTTATGGTCTGAATGCGTGTTCACTGTTTATGGTGTTTTTGTCCATGTTTGCTTTGCATATTTGTTGTTAATTTTCCTTAGCGATATTACAAGAAGAAAACAGTCAAGCTGATGAGCTCACTGTAGCCTCTTCCACTTTTCAAATCTTTGACAATTTAATAAAGGATAGAGCATGTTGTTGCACAAAGTGTCTAGGCACCACGACAACGCTCAGAGTAAGGGCCGTGACTCTAATCTTTACTCACTCTGTTTAGACTCTCTCCTAGATAAGTCAAGGGGGGGGGTAGCCCCTAAGGTTAATGAATGAGAATAACCTGTGGAAAACAGGCTCTAGGAGACTTAAAGATGAACAACTTGATGGATGTAAATAAGTTCTGTTTAACTGAGATGAATAGATTGATACGAATAAGACACAACCACAAGATAGAAATGACTATAGACCAATGCCCTTATATTCAATTAACCATGGACTAAATAAAAAGAAGTTATCCAGAGTAATTTATAAATGTGGCGAAAGTGACGATCATGAACGATTAAATGTAAACGCCCACAACTTTATCATGCAAGATATTCTAGCGATTAAATCCCATGAAGAATTATGAAACTTAAGTATGAAGCACTGATTCTAGATTTGAAATTTTTTTCTTGAATAACCTAGATCTAGAAAATTTAATCTTTCTCCTATAGTCGATGTTTTAAATTTTTTTTAATCGCACTTGACAATAGAGAAATCACTACCACAAAATTTAAAATTCTACATTTAACACAAATAGGACACCAATGAACTTTAGATTTAGAATTTAATAATCCCTTAGGTAAGAATAATGTGCTAAGCTTATGAAGCAAATTTAATCTGGCAATTAAATTTTTTAATGTGACCAAAAATAAAAAACTAGAAGTACTTATTTTTTTAAAACTGAGGGCACAAATTGTCCTTTTGATTTAATTCATTAGCAATTCTAAAGTCACTAAAAAAATATTTTTTTAAACTTTTTTAGATTTTTATTGTTTTTGAAATATTTTTTAAAATTTTAAATGAACTCAAAACAAAAATAAAAAAGTCACAAGTAAAAGAAAATAAAAAAAAATAAAGTGAAAGCAACCTAAGAAATGAAATCAAAATCAAAGTTAAAAATTAAGATAAAAATGATTTTTTTTGAGATTTCTTGTGTGTTTAAATAAAATAAAAAAAAGAAATGTAAACAAAACAGATAAAGAAAAAATAGCAACCAAATTAAAAAATTCGAATTGTATGAAAAAGAAATAATCCTAACGAAATATGAAAACATAAAAAAGCAAATAAAAAAGAAATTGAATTTGATTTTTATGAGTGTAGGTTTGTCTTGGACGATGACAGAAGGGAGGAGAGGAGCTCGATGACGGATGGAGACAGTGCACGCTGCAGGTCGACGAGAGTAGTAGCGGGAGGAGGGAAATGATGACAAGTTGAGGAGCCACAAAGAAGGGAGTACGCGGATGGCAGCAGAGAAAAGGAGAAGCCATGGGTAGAGTGCAGGGATGGAGCAATGAGTTTATGTAGGAAGGCTGTGAGAGGATGGAAAGGTAGAGAAATGAAGGTGAATGGAGGACCGAGCGGAGGAACGAGTTGGAATTTTGGCAACCAACTACGGGAGAAAGCAAAGGGAGCTGCGGGTCGATAAGGAGGGCCGAGAGCAGGGATGGCAGGGCTTGACAGCGGTGAAGTTGGCATCGTTTGATGGTGTTTGGAAATCAATTTGCAGGTAGCGAGAGAAGATGGCGGATTTTTGCAGGAAAGAGGACGTGGAGTAGTGGGGAAAAAGGGTTTTGATGGCAGCGAAGACAAGGAGCTGCAGAAGAGTTTTCTTGATTTTTTTTTTTTTTTTGTTTGTTCGAATTTTTCTGTGAATAAAAAAACCCCAGGTAGCAGATCGAAAAACCCCAATCAACAAAGAAATGGTAGCCTAGAAACTTTAAAGTTTTTTAGAGAATTTTGATTTAAAATGATGTATTCCTTTGCTTCAGATTTATCTGTGAAACCCTTAAAAAATTTCCAAATCTAAGAATTTTGAAAACTTTGGACTGCAAAAAAGTTGAATAATATCCCTACAAAGTGATACTGAGGCCAGATCTTACCCTCCAAGGACTAGATCTGGCTTCAAAGAAAAATCTTCCTTCAAATCTGCAGCTGCAAATGATAATAATGCCCAGAAACAATATATACAATGATGAAATTAAAAAAACCCCAAAAAACCAGTTAGATTACAATAATTACAAGCTGAAGGCTCTAAGTAGCCAAATTTATCATTACGTTGCACATAAATTAAAAGATTTTTTAAATTATAAAGGAGGTGCTAACTTGAAACCTTTCGTACATCACCAACAAAAATCTTATGATAAGCCCAAAGCTAATTTAGCTGGGCTCTTCAGGAAATACAGATTGGGAGTTGGCTGGTCCAACTGAAAACTTGCCCTAACGTCCGAGGATCAAAAATCAAGATTTCCTTGCAAAACTCAATTTAACCATAAAAAATAGAGCGAGAAAATAATAGTAAAATTTAGACAAACAGAGATACCTGCTATTGCGTTCAAAATATAAATTATTATTCAAACCCCTTCGATTGAGCAAGATACCTGTACCCAAATCATTCTTCAGAAGCTATCATCAATGGCTTTAGAAAAAATCATGCATGAAAATAAAACATCTTACAATATTCCCATGAAGAGTAACACCAACAGAGTTTAACCCCAAAGTCCTTTATTATCCAGAAAAATATTATACTAGAGCTTCTTGCTAAGCACACGACTCAGAGATCAGATGGATCCACTGACAAATGACTTCCTATTTAAAGATAAATCCTCCAACGGTTAGTTTGAGTGATCCTCGTCAAAGCAATCTCGTTCGTTGATGAAGATTAAAATTTCTTTTAATCTCATCCCTCGAAATATTTAAATATTTGGGGAAATTCGAAATTTTTAATTAACTCAAAAATATTTTTTTGAGTTAATTTCCCAAAAAAATTGACTTTGACTTAACCCCTAGGGATCAAAGGTTTAAAATTTAGCAAAATAATTAATTTACCTTAGTCCTAGGACCTTTTAAAATTTAATTTTTTAGGAACGACGAATTTGCCTTTTGAGAATTTAAATTTACCTAGGACCTAGAATTAATTAAATTTTTGGCTTATGATTTTAATTAAGTTTGGGCCAAAAAATTTAATCAATTAACCTATGAGGGGATAATTTTTTTTTTCAACCCTCGAGACACTTTACATCATGATTTTCATATTTTTTACATCACAAGGGGAGAAACCCATTTGTAATAGACCCTCACGAACTACCCATTTTTGCGACGCAAATATAATCCAACAGACCATGCAATTTGTAATAAAATAACCTAACCAAATAGTTAGGAATATTCCCAAGTCACTTTTACATAGACTTGATCTAGAACACTAGGACTCGCTTAAGATCCTAGCGATAAAATCCATTCCAACTTTGGGGTAATACTGGAGGGGAAAGCTCTGCTGACCATCTGAGAATGGATCGGTGAAACAAAAAACCTCCTAGAATGGAGATCGTCACTAGGAAGGTAGGTTTACCTAGGTTGTTACATACATGACATGATTCTTCTGAGATTATTTACATCATATACACGCATAATGGTTTTACATTAGAACATGATGACATGCTGATGATGATAGCTGGACGACACTGACACATCGATCAGGCGTTATCTCTTTTGCAAAAAAAGGGGGTGTACTGCTATGGGTTGTTTGTTGAAATTTGGTACCGGAGGACAGGTGGTTCCCTTAGGCTTTGATCTTTGACCTAGGGAAAAGTGTCCAAAAGATTTTAATTTTTCTCCTAAATGTTGGCATTATGTTTCTGGTATGGTTATATGTTACAGATGTTGTACTTGATGGCAACACCCATGGCATGGTCTCAATATGATGAGAATTAAGAAGTACGCAGGAGAAAAGTTCACGAAATTTTATGCAGAGAAAAGTTTATAAAAGTTTATTTCATGTGGAGAAAAGTTCACCAAATTTTATGCAGAGAAAAGTTTATTTCATGTGAGAAAACTTACCTTTGGTCCATGGTGGTTAGTCCTTGGAATTTGAACCTATGGTTTTCGGACCATGGCATCTCGACAGATGTGTTGATCCCTAGTATTGAGTTGATGGTATTGGTTTGTTATGGTTTTGGCCCGTGGTATTGGTCCATGATTTGAGGAAGAGCTTGCCTATATAAAGCAAATGAGATCATTTGGCTTGTGTATGCTTTTGGGTTGAATATCTTAAGATCTGAAATATTGGGTTATTGTTTCAAAAGCTCGATCTATATGAAAGTGAAGTGGAAAGCGAATCTGTGAAGGGTGATCTCTGGAGCGCTGCAGCTGCGGAAGTGAGGAGGCGCCGCAGGAGACGTCGTAGGAGG
>APFE030449187.1:0-44127 GCA_000404065.3 Pinus taeda | reverse complement strand
GTGAAGATCTGCTTCACTCAAAGAGGATCCATACTTTCTCTATAAGGTTCTATATCCCCTTTGAAGCCTAAGATCTCTGAAACTTAGCGCTTTCTTGTCATCTCCATATTAACTACTGACATTATTATTTAACTCCCTATGTTTTCCCCATCCCCCTACTAAAACTATGTAGAAAAATCCCCTTATGTAAATATCCCCTCCCCCTGGTTGAAATATAACCATAAATACTTCTTTGGGAATTACTAAGTCACCTGGACTTTAGTAAGAACCCTCCCTCTGCATAAATTCCCATTCCCAAGTGTCTGGACCCCTTCCAAACACTAAGAAAACCCTTTCCAAATGCTAAAAACCCCCAGCGCATTTTTCCTTGGAAATTATTAATGTTTGTTTAATAGATTTCCACTGCGCAAAACCCATTTTAACCCATTTCCTAAAGTTTAAAACCCATAGCGTCGTGAAAAATTAAACCTTTAACGCGCACGTTTTTGCTAAACCCCGCGCATCTCCCTCTTCCGTCTACCGTCGGATCGCCTCCCCCAGATCCGACAGCCTTTGTTCACATCGCGTGCCCGATTGTGGTGGTAGGTTACCACCCGACATCCGACGGTTTTATCGTCGTACACCGGGACAGGTGGTGGCCTCCCATTGCATCAGGCCGCCCCTGATAGAAACCACCTCCGTACCAAAGGCAGTCCGATGCACAGGAAAAACCACCCTCCCCTCACGTAACAGGAGCGCCACCTCACCCCGCCACGTCGCCTCCACATCACCTCACCAGGCCTGCGCCTGGCCCACGTCACCCTGCCACGTGTCCCTGCCACATCACCCCACCGTACTGCCACGTCACTTGATGACATCAGCATGCTGACGTCATACCCATATTGGACCCCACTGCTGACGTCATTTGCCGTACTGCTGACGTCATGGTTACGTCAGCAGCCAAAAAACCGAAAATTCGCGCAAACGCAAAAGTCGAGCTTCGGAGCTCCGGAATGAGAAACGGAGGCAGTTTTTGATGCACGATTACCGCGAAGCGCATCGCTACAGTAAATAGGCCATATTGGGGAATCTTTAAGGAATCTTTTGATTCCTTGGCCCGTTTTTCACCGAAAAAGCCCGAAATTGCCCGATTTTGCCAAATTAAACCGATTTGAAGACAGAGAGAGACCAGAGACAGAGATTAAAGAGTATCAGATTGAATATGCAGACAGAAAGCATGGCAAAGAGTACCAGGAAGCGGTGGAGACCATCAATGTAGTGGCAAAGAGTATCAGCGAAGATCTTAGTAGCGGCCCAAAGCAGGTGAAAATTAAACACCTTCCAGCAAAGTCAAAGAAAGGGGCGAAGCCACTCAAGGCTCTCAAATCACAGTTATTGCACATTTAACTCACACCAGAACATAACTACAAATCCCAAAGCATAGTTATTCCAACAGTACTGCATCGAGCCACCAAGGGCCACATTGCACTCTTTTTGATCCAGCTACTTCTGACACAGTTCAATAGATATTTACCTGCATTTAATTTTGGCACAATTTTAGGTTTAGAAATCTCTTTTTGCAGACCTGTTTTAGGTCGATTGTAATAAATAGTTTGAGATATTTGCACTATAAAAACAACCCTCAAGACTGTATTAGGGGTTGGTTGGTTGGTTGTTTTGTTTATCAGTAGCTTGATCTTTGTTATTTCGATCCTTTCTCTCAAGCAGAGACTCGCACTGTAACTGTGATGTTTTTATAACCAAAGATTGCTGAAAGCATGGATTCTATAACTGTCTGTTGAGTTTAACTGGCCAAGGAGTGATTGTGGAATTCCTGTGCTTCGACATGTTTCGATAAGTGTTTCTTAACTCTGTTAGTTTTATTCATGTGTGTTTTATTAGAAATCCGGCTTTCTAAATTGCAGAAAAAAAAGAATAGTTTAGGATTTGCTTAATTGCACCTTAGGCTCAATTTCTGTGATTTTTTCATGTTTTCATCAGGAATAGTTATGAACATGCATACTTAAATGAACTTTTTTACGCTGTTTCTTTCACTTGTGAATGATAATTTAGGAATTCTTAACTGCTCCTAGATAACCATTCCTTCACTTCTCCTCTCTGTCAGTTTTGATGAAAGATTCTTAATTGCCTTTTGTCTCTGACCATCATTCCATCCTTCAACAAATTGATCATTGTCTCATGCGTGGCTATCTCGCTCCACAAGCCTCTTGTGACCAAGAAAACGCACCAGCAAGCTTTAATCGATGACTCCATGCCCAATGGTTTGATACTTATCACACCTTACTTTGCCTCTCAGCTTGGAATTTCTACCTGGCATACACCTTCCATCCAAACAAAACAAACAAAATCCCTGTACCCAATAACTAGCCTAAAATCATCATCAACATAGTTAAATCATTAAGAGAGAGCCCTCTCTGATTGCAGGTGGGCTAGAACCTGCAATCCAAATATTGGTTTGTGGTTACCTCGGCCGTATCCCTACAGGAGCCTAGGGACAACCTGAGTGATAATAGAGAAAATGTAAATGCAAGTCTTTCTGTGAATCCAAAAGCGGTTTCCTTATCGTTGCATGAAATTTTCTTTGTGGTTCGCATGCAAGATTTTCTCCATGAGTCTTGAGTTAAATCCCTCTTGTAGAAAAGTTGAGACACTGTCAAGGTTAACCGGGGGAAAAACTGTGAATTTTATATGATTGTGTGTATATTGGAGCCGTAGCTCTATGCTCTGTTTAGAGAAATCCTGAATTCCTCCTTCTGTACACAAGCAGTCAAGTTTCAAAACAGGGGAATGGAAAGGAAGAATCCAGCAGATACTGTTTTTAACGCTCTAAGAAGGAAACACACCCAGAATTCCATGTCTGCTCAAAGCGTAAACAAAAACAGAGTCTTTTTCACCATGTTGGGAGGGTTTATCAGAAAAGAAACCTTGGACTACAATAAATTATGGGAAACCCCTGAGGTAGTGGACTTATTTTCCCGTGCACACTGGATGACATTCTGTGACAAGCTTCAAGGTCACGATGATGAAATTACAGAAGAATTCCTAAGGTCCCTGAAGCTGAAGTCAAAGACATTAGCCATTGTCAACTTTAGAGGATTGACCCTCAGACTCACCCCACATCTCATTAGCAGAGTCACTGATCTACCGATGGGGGTACCCAGGGATAAGGAGGAGAGAAAATTGGGTCAGAAAGTTAAAAAAGAGTTCTTCTTTCCAGAGGAACAATTTTCAGAGGACAAAAATGGGGTTCGAAGAACCAGCCTATAGCCATTCTGGAGCGAAGTCAACCTCCAAATTATGAAGTATATTACGTGTGAGGGGCGATTTAGCATCGTGTATGGCTATCATTTCCAGTTGCTAACAGAACTCAGGCACCAAATGGACCTACCCTCAGAACAAAAATTGAGCATTCACTACTTCCTCCTGCAATCCATGATTGAGTGTGCCACAAAGCTGAGGTAGGGGACACCAGACCAGCGAGCCCATCATGGGCTTATCAAGCTCCTTGTGGAAGATGCACTCCACACTTACACTGTCCCTCTCTCATGGGAAGTTTTTCGAAATATGTCTAAGGATGATGACATCCGAATTTTGGCCAAGGAGCTAACTTCCTCCAGCAGCGAGGAGAAGGAGCACACTCAGGCATAAAAGAAAGCTAAAGGGCAAGAAACCCCAGGAAAAACACCAAAGAAAGAACATAAAGGAACACAAGAAAAAGGCCAAGCTACCAAAATAGTGGGTGGTAAAATTACACCAACACCCAGGGAGAAAAGACTACAGAGCAGGGTAGAAAGGACTGAGCAAGAAGTCTAAAAACTGCTCCTACAGGAAGCCATAAACCGGCCACTACAGGACTTTCTACAGGAAGTCTGAAAAAAGGATAGCAGAAGGAGAAATCAGCCGAGATTCTAGCTAGGGAGGTAGTAGCTGTGTTGGCCACCCTAAGCACATCTCCCAAGCAAAAGGAAAAGAAAAAGACGGAGACTCCTCTGTATTTTAAGGCAAGGAGGAGTGTGAGGATTAAGACTGGCAGACCCCAGCCTCCATCAAAAGAGCCAATCACAATTGTGGATACTCCTACCACACTAAAGGATAGGTCCCCCTCCAAGGCATCCATCACTTATGAGTGGGAGAGCCTGAAAACATCCACATGGAAGGAAATGATAGAGAAATTGAACTCGGAAGCCTCTCTACAGGATGTCGAGGCTGTTCTACAGGAAACTTTGGCTAGGCCAAAAGAGATTGAGAAGATGGAGGAAAGAGCAGGCAGGTCATCACAGGAGGAGGAGGAGACAAATACCATTATGGAATCAAGCCCACAACCCATCCTGGGCTCTTATTATAACTTTTTAGAGGCTGGAAAAATCATTCCTCAAAAATTCATAGTGCCACTGTTTCTAGCACTAGAGGAACAAAGAGTATGAACCCACACTTGGATGAGGATCGCTAAATCCAAGGGGGTGGTAGATATAGGGCCTCTAGAGGAAAAGCTCAAGGAAACCCAAAGGGAGTTGGCAAGAGTACGGCATGTGGAAAGCTCCCAATAGGCCAAGTTAAGAGAAGAGAATGAGATGCTTAGACAACAGCTACAACTATAGGGACAGAGGAAAGAAGAGGACACAAAAGCCAAGGACACCACAACAGAACCTCAAGGAAAAGAAGGAATGTCGGAGTACTGGGGCTGCTGACACAAGCCTTTTCAGATCCTCAAAAGCATGATCACTTTTTTCTATCCAAACAAAGTCAACATTCCCTGTCAATGCATATAAAGGTACAACAATATGAGAAAAATGTTCTATAAATCTTCTATAATAACCAGAAAATCCAAGAAAATTGCGTACCTGTGTTTGAGTGGTAGGAGTAGGTATTAACAAAATTATTTGAATTTTGGCCAGATGTACCTGTATTCCAACTGCTGAGATATAATGACCTAGAATAAGTCCTTCAGTTATCATCATATAGCATTTTTCATGGCTCAGACAGAGCCTGGTGGCAATGCATCACTGCAATAATTTTTCTAGTGTGTCCAATGTTGGGTCGAGATCATTTCTGTATGGTGTAAAATCATACATACATACTTCGAGCCCTTCATTTATTAAATCTGAAAAGATGTTGAGGATAGCCCTTTGAAATGTGGCAGGGGAATTACATAGGCCAAAAGGTAAAACTCTGTAGGCGAATGTTCCCCAAGGACAAGTAAAAGTAGTTTTGTCTTGGTCTTCAGGGGCAATCTGAATCTAATTGTATCCACTGAAGCCATCCATGAAAGAAAATAATTTCTTTCCCGCTAACGTATCTAATACCTGGTCAATGAATGGAAGGGGAAAGTGGTATTTTTGTGTTGCTTTATTTAGCTCTCTATAATCTACACAAATCCTCCATTTTCTATTCTTCTTTGACACCACTACAAGCAGAGAGACCCATTTGCTATCGGAGATAGGGTAAATAAAGTTCACATCTAAAAGTTTTTGAAGGTCAACTTTTACAATGTCTTTTAGATGAGGGTTAAGTCTCCTTTGTGGTTGGCGAATAGGTCTTGCATCCTTTTCTATGTAAATGTGGTGTGTACATAATTGGGGATCGATTCATTTCATGTTAGGATAATCCCATGGAAATGCTTCTTTGTATTTTCTTAGTAGTTGGATAGCTTCTCTTCTTGTTCCAGAGTCAAGTTGCCATTAATGTTTAAAGTTTTTCCCTGCTCAATTTCTACAATTTTTCTATTTGATACAGAGGTAGTAGGTATTTTTTGATCATGCGTGTCTTTGAGAGGATCTTCTTCTAATTCATTATCAAATGTTGCTTCTATCATATGACATTGTATGTGGGATCTAGATTTAGTCTGGCTAAGAAAGTTGTTAATGACATCATCCTCTATTTGATCTTTGAAATCGAGGGCATCTTCTATGGTTAATGGGGATTTAATATTTTCAGTGAGGTATAATACAAGATGTTTGTTAGTTTTCATTATTGTGACACTTTGCTGGGCTGGAGGATATAAGGCTAGATTCTTGATATTAACCTATCTAGTTATGGTCATAGTGCCTTGTTGGAAGCCAATATAAGTGTCAGTGGTTGCAAGCCAAAGTCTGCCTAAAATCAATGGATGCTCATCAAGTTGGTTTTTGGGGTTTATTATGAGAAAGTCGGCAGGATACTCCTAGGAATAAATGGATACCATGACATCATGTAGTGTGCTTTTTGGCCTAACCACGGATCGGTTAGCTAGCTCTAATAAAGTGGAAATTGGTTCTATTGATGTAATGCCTAGTTTTTGACAAGTGGTGGTTGTTAGGATATTAGTTGCAGTGCCTAAATCAACTAAGGCATTTGCAAAAGTTTGCCCATTGATTTGTACTGTTACTATTGGATTTCCTTGGTCTTCATATTTAACGGGTGTTTCTTTTCCTGATAATAGCTTGGATAAGGTGCCAACTACTTGGACTGTTGGGTTATTTGTTGTTCTCCTCCTTCGTTTTTTATACATAGTTATTTGATGTTTTTTTCATATATTGGGATGTCTTGGATGGTTTGGAGGAGTGGGATTTTTATGTACAGATTTTTAAGTTCTTCCAGAATATCAAAATCAAGATGTTGTATAGGTCGAGGTATAATTAATAATTCTGGGAATGGAGGAGAAGATATGATTACTTGATCATGAGTTTTCTGTCTAATTACATCCTCTTCTTATAGTGGTTGTTCTATAGGTAACTGATTTTCAACTTGAGCGGTTTTATCTCCCTCTGTTTCTATAATGTGCTTAGATCTTAATTGAATGTCATTACACTCCCTTAGATTGGTTTGTATCTCTGGTGTTTCAATTATATGAATGGATTGGACCGGTCTGTTATTCGGATTAGGGTTGGGTTGGGTTGGGAGTTGCGGTCTTAAGTTAGACTAGGATTTTGTTGTAATGCTGGCAGTGTAGGCTGAGGGAGTGGAATGATTCATGCTGGCTGATTCATTGATCTTTGCCAATTTGTCTACCAGGCTTGAATCTGTGAAGTAGGAGGGGACCATTGCACTGGATATACATTGTTTTGCCAATATGGTGGGGCATAGGGAAAATTTGGCCAATTGGGTTGACTTGCTTGATTCGGCCATGGTGAAGGAAATGGTTGTTGTGACTAATTTGAGAATGGAGGTTGATTTTACCACATAGTATTATATTTTTGAGCATGATATTGTGGAGGTTGAAAAGAAGAAGCTAAATTGGAGAACATACCTGATTGTCATAGCTGCCATTGAAAACGTTGATTAAGTAGATACACTAGTTTTGGCTCTTCTTCCGCTTCCTTGTATACTACTTTCAATCCAGGAAGTGAGGGATAGCTCTCTGTAGAATGGTGTTTTGTAAAAATAGCACAAACTTGAACCGCATCTAACGGACACTCTTTGTGGCTATGTTTCTTTCTGCATCTGGGACAGAATATTGCCAAATTTTGTTCTGCCTCTGCTTGTTTTTGCTTGGTCTACATAATATCAAGTTGCGTTGTCAGAGTCCCCAATATGTCGGTTTTGAAATTTTCCAATAAATTTCCAATTTCTGTGCAAGTTACTCCTTTTGCAGAAATCTTGTTATCTCTTACAAACCTATCATGTTCTGCTGGTTTTAGTCTTGTGCTGCCTCTTGAACTCCTGATACATAAATCAATAATGTCAGCAAAATTTTCCTGATAAATATCTCCTTTTCCCATAATATCTAGTGTTTCAATCCATTGTTCCTTCATTCCTCTAATTAATGTTGTTTTTAATACATTATCAGGTAAGGGTAATGATGCATAAGGAGATCTTTGAAGATTATACTGAAAATGCTCAACATACTCTTCTAATGTTTCATTTGGTTTAGTTACCATCTGAAATATTTCATCTTTTAACTCTATAGACCTGCAATAATCTTGATATTTTTTTAGAAAAGCCTCTTTCATTTGATCCCAGTTATTTATAACACCACCACCCAACCTCATAAACCATCTTAAAGCAGCCCCTTTTAATGTAGAGGGAAATAATTTCAATTTCTGGGGATTGGTGGTATAGTCATATCCTCTACACAACACATCAAATTCAAAGAAGAATGCATCTGGATCTTCTGATGTAAAGCCATGAAATGTAGGGATATGCTGGAGAGGAATTGCTTTCATAGGATCATTAGCTACAGTGTCCACAATGGGATATTGCAGTGTAGAAGTTTGGGTGTTTGGCTGGTTTTGGGCCATTTGGTCAAATATGTGCCAATAACCTTCTGGGACGTCTAGGAGGGTATTCCTAGGCTAAAGAGGGGGAATGGCTTCAACAGGAATGGCCTTAACAACACTTCGTTTATATGGGATGATAAGAGTTCCTAATGTCTGGGGGGATTTTGGTTCTTGAGGTTCTTCAACTTTGTTATGGATGATTTTTGCAGCACTTCCCTTATCTAGGCTGCTTAATGGCAGAATTATCCCAAGAGATCTTGGTTCTTCAGTTTCCTTGGTTTCACCTCTCCCTTCACAGAGGTTGCTAAGGTTCCCTTCTTGCAATGATTTTGGGCTAGAATTCTCAATTTCTTGAAAATTTTTCTCTTCGGTGTGACTATGCACCTCAACAAAGGCTAAAGATGGTGATCCTATGGCCTGAAGGGAACTAGTAGGTTGTCTAGAAGCAACTTTTCTAGGTCTTACTAATGGCTAAGATTCTAATTTCTTAAAGATTTTGTCTATAAAGGTTGATTGGCCAAGGGTCACCAGCCCTCTAGCTTTATCAGACTTGGGTAGAGGTTTAGGATTTTTTTCAGGCTTTTTCTGCTTAGTCATGCACATAAATCAAATGCTAATTTCTACCAAAAAAAAAAGAAGAACAAATCTGCAGGAAAGCGGGTAGGGGAGTAGGGCTATTACATGCTCTGTACGCAAGTTCTTACCTTCCATTTTTAAAACCCAATTCTCTCCTAGAAGGTTCTTACATTACTCTGGAAAAGAAACAAATGGCTACACTCTTCCCTGGCAACAACGCCAAAAGTTCGAGTAGTAAAAAGGGTCTTTTTCACCTCTATTTATGCTACATTAATTGTCAATCTAAGAATGATTTGTTTTCTCAAAGAGTGTACTCAGTTTGAGGCGGTCATTTGTCAGAGTAATGCTAGTAGTATAGTGCTCTAAATACAAGAGTAAACGGATGCTTGGAATAAAATCTACTTACAAAAAAAACCTAAGACTGAAATCATGCGTTCATAAAGCTACAACAATTTATTAGTTAAGGGTACAATAATGGTAGCTCTTCCCTCTGTAAACTGATGCGATTAGAAAGAACTCAAGGAAAGGATAATCAATCTGGGAACTAGATAACATATGTCGATGTTCACTATAGTCTCAGATCATCTGCACACCAAAGCGATGACAACTCAAATGACAGGAAATGGAACAACAACTAATTCTATAAACAAGATTGAACAAAAAAACCTTAACTTACAGAAATGAATGCAACAATAATTATATCCTACAAGAATTAAGTATCAGTCTTCACTTTAGAGATGAATTGAATAGACAATAGAAATGGAACAGTAAATTAATAGAAATAAAATATAGAACAACAACTTAGATCAAATATGAATGTACAACAAACCAAATTAAACACACGACACTCTTAATATTAAAAGGAACAGTAATTTGAGCTTTGATACAACAAGTATGAATCACAGCTATATAGTAACAGTAGTTGTGATCACAACGGAACAACAATCCTGAATGAACAACAATCAAATTTTAAGAATGAACCATACAGTAGTAACAATTTAGAAATATACAACACTGTTAATCTGTAATCGAATAGCAATGGCAATCTGTAAGGAACAACAATGTTATATCAATTTTCAAAAGGAACAATAATGCGATATAAAGTTAGAATGAATAACATAGAATTCCTGTTGTAGGTAATAATATTACTTAGTCAAGTATATATAACAGAGCCGATATGTAAAACAACAAAGCACATCAGATCACTGAACGGAGTAAATGGAAGAGATCAAACCACACATGAATTAGAAATAATGGTACAGGAGGAAGTGATCCACCAGGGTCGGGCCCTTAGCCTCCAGGGACTCACTACTTAAGGTTACTCCAGAATCAATGATAGAATGGAAACAAGGTTTATATATTAAAACATCAAATAGAGTTACAATGAATCACTCTTCAAAGAGAGTCGATGATCAAAGTTCAAGTACCAAGAAGAATTTCATAAAAATAACAATAGTTCACCCATGCTAACAATGCTACCCCTTCTTATAACAACCAAGCAGAAATATCAACAATACAAAAGATTGTTAAGATAGCAATCCCTCATGATCAAAGGATCCCAAGGGATTCGCCAAACTGTTAGTTCTTAGTTATTCTCTTGCTCTTTTTCACTGATTGGGTATCTCCTTTTCCTTTTCCTGGCTATTATGCTCTAATTTGGATCGCCTTGTTTGAGCGTAGTTCCTTGTCAAAGGGATAATAGTTAACTTGGTCTTGTTCTTTCCTTTGGGATGGCAGTCTTCTGTTTTCTCCTCTTTCTGAATAGAAAAAGGGTAATTATTAGTTATTTCACGTTACATATAAAGCTTCTAGATTTTATCATAATCTCTTGTCATATACCTAGCTCATGATGTAAAAAGGTCATGAGTTTTGAAGAAAAGATGAAAAAGTAAATGAAGATAACATAACTTCTCAAATGCTCAACAAGAGTTAGGCCCTCTTAATTGATTCTAGCTTAAGGAGAATTTCCATAGATTGTTTGTTTGTGGCTAGACCCACTCTCTCGGGCTAGAGGAATTGTTTGTGTCCACACTAAGAATTTACCCGCACCACAAATTGGCGACTCCATTGGGGAGCCAATCCTTTTATTTGATTGATTGTCATTTTATGGTTTTGTGTGAACTTTTCTAGTATCACCATTTCCTTTTAGTGTTCTATGCTTTTCCTAGTTTACTACTTTGAGCCTGAAACTTACAATGGCAAGTCTGGTCTTAGACATTGAAATTTTTTATTTTTTTTGTTGAATCCTTGGTCAGTGCATTTATTTTTCTGACAGTCGCGCTGACCCCCTTTTCACGTGTGTTATCAGTTTGGCAGTCGCGCTGATTACTGTAGGTGAATATCAAGGTTTACCCTAGATCATAGCTAGTGTGTCTTTCCCTTCTGATTCCTATCTCTCATCTTGTTTTGACTATGTTCTCCCTGGATGGAAAGCTCGTTTAGCTTGGTTTTTATGATTAGTTGATTTGCATTTTCTTCACTTGGTTTCTTGAGTTCTTGTATGGTGTATAACCCTAGGGCATATAGGTCATCACCCATTCACTTGTTTTCCTTATCATAAAGTTAAGTCAATAGTCAAATTTTCTCCTTGCATTTCATTTGATTAGTCCTTTTGTTGCTTTGATTTCCACTTAACAAGTTTGAAAAGTTTCGTTTCATGTTTGAGCATACCTTTTCAGGTATAGATCACATTGCCCGTCTTGTTTTTGGTTCAATATTTGCTTCATTAGTTTTGAAAGGAATTCTCTTTTGCAATTTCTATTTGCTTATGATTGGTTGTATTGTGAACATTTCATTGAAGTCTTTGTGAAAGATTCATTCCATCATTTCATTGAAAAATACATAATTCTAGTTTGTTGATTCAATATGTTACATTAGTTAGCATCATTGAAGGCTAGAGTTGAATCATCACTTGCATTAGAAAAGAAATGAACTCTCTTTACTAGTGAAAGGACTACTTGAAGTGCGTTCCACAGGAAATTTAGGAATTGGAAAGAGCTTTTCATCAATTTTTTTTCAAAAGGCGAAATAGTGAAAAAATCATTTTTCTTTCAATTTCTTGTTTTGTTGCATTTGAGTGCATTTTCTACTCTCATTAGTGTAGACAATTCATCGAATTGAAAGGGTCTTGTCTCATTTAGTTGCATATATGTGTTTTTGAGTCACAGTGATAAGGCCTGAAAAACGAGACATAATTTCAAGATAAACTCGAAAATGTACTCAATTAGGCTAAGGCACATTTGAAATCTAGCAATCACATCTTAGAAGGTCTAGGCTAGAGACGTGTTTTGGTGTCTTAAAACCTAGCAGTTGTCATTTTCTTTAGCACTAGACAATGCTAGTATGGACTTGTACTCCCCATACCATCGAGTATATAAAGGGAGACCCCACTAGGTTGCAATCCTTCATCCATAGGAAGTCAATTCTGCCACCTTATAAACGTGATACACCGAACACAACATTTAGGGAGATTGTGTGCCCGTACTTCTCGGTTCACCGAGAGGTATTTTGCAGTTCATGGTTACCTGGTAATCCTTTGTACCTAGATCATCCTAAGTAGTCATTTTGATCTTTTTGACTCCCTAAATATAAAACATCACCTAAGCACTTTTCCTTCCAAGCTCGTTTCAAACCGAAAGTGATAGAGTCACCTTTGCTTCTTTCTCGACTCTTAAAACATGAAAGAGCACTAGTTTGTTTTTACATCTTAAAAAATTGTTGCCCATGATATTATAACATCCCCGTTAGTATTTTTTAGACCAGATTGTGAGTATACCTTTAAATACATTTTAAAGCCCTTGAAATCAATCTCTCTTTTGGTTATTTAAGACAAAATCATTGTGGCTGAACCAACTGGTTAACCTAGTTCCTCTTCCTCTCCTCTGTTTGAAAGATTGTCTAACGAGCCTTTTCATAAATTGCCATAGTTTCTTGAGGACCAAGATGTTGAGCTTGGAATTGTTATTAGTATTCAACCTTTGTCATCTCGTCCTCCCCCTTCAGATACTAGGTCACTTTCTGACATTGGCCCCGAATCTCTTATAACTCTATCTAGACTCTTGAGAGTCCATTGACTTGTGAAGGTCAACTTGGACTATTTACTTATCCTCTGAATCCTTTGTTCAATCCTATTGTGATATCACTGTAAAGTTCGTACATTTCGTACGATCATCTGGGTATTCCTTTGGAATTATCCCCTCGAACATCTTCGGTAGTCCATCGTCATCTGTTTTCACCCATGAAATTAGGAGGCGAACCCAGTCTCCTCTACAGGTCACTCAGAGGTTTCCACCCCACGCACAGTCGAGGAGTAGGAATATCCTTTCCCTCCTGAAGGTTTCCCTTACATTAGAAGAATTCCGACTAATGTTCATCTTGAGTTACCATGCAATATGTGATTTTAGCTCAGTTGGTTTCATGCATGCCTACTCCCTCATCATTGTATCACAACTCTACTTGGGCATCTGGTGCTATGCCTACCACAGGTCAGTTTATTCAGAACCTAACCTCCCAACAATCAATGATTTCTACAGTTACTTCACCCCCAGTGCAACCCACCATTCCCAATCCTCTTATTTCATTTGTCCAAGTAACTCGTCTGGTTCAACTGATGATCTCGAGTCATGTCACTATCAGTTCTTCAATCCCTCCAGTAAGTGGATAGGATGTTATACTACCTGGGGGGCAGAGTCCAAATGTTTCTATGATGTCTGACACAACCAACGTGAGTGGCTGACAACCTCACATGGTTGGGATGAACCAACCCTCTTCAAGTGCCATTTCAAATCCTGTTGGTCCTACTGGATCAAGTAATGTCCAATACCAACAACCTAATGTTGGCCTGTCTGGGTCAAGTCATGGCTAGTACCAACAACCCAGTGTTGGTCCATCTAGGTCAAGTCATGTCCAGTACCAGTAGCCTAATATGGCTCAAGGTCAATATCAACCCCCTTATGTTCCATATGGTTCACAAGTGATTGCTAATCCGTCATACATCCCTCATCCTAGACCTTATGTTCAGCCTGTTCCATCCACTGTGCCCGGTGAGTATGGCCAGATACATTTTGGAAACTTTCAAGCTGTCATTCTGGGAACTATTCAAGTACCTTTGCAGCAACAAGGACAACTCTTGTAGCAGCAAGGGAACCTTCATTGCAGCAATGGCCATACATGTAGCAGTAAGGGAAACCTTCATTACAACAAGGGCCATCCATGCAGCAGCAAGGGAAACATTCGTTGTAGCAAGGGCCTTCCATGCAACAGCAAGGCCAAATCATTCCGCAACAAGGACAATTGCAACAAATGCAGGGGAAACCCTCGCAACAGTTGCAGCAAACCATGCAACTACAAATGTAGTATGCACCACAATCCTCCCAGCATATGGCTTCGCAAGCTCAACCTCTACAGCTGCAGAGACAACCTTTACAGCAGCAAGGTCAACCCTTGTAGCCACAAGGTCAACCCTAGCAACAATAATCCTTATACTCATATCAACAAGGTCAACCCTTGCAAGGGCAAGGCCAGGGTCAATTCCTACAGTAGCAGGCACATAATCCTTATGTCCGAGGGCAATAGGTTCAACCTCCTTTTGTCCAAGGACAACAAGTCCAAAATCCTTATGTCCAAGGGCATCAAGTGAAAAATCCTTACGTCTAAGGGAAACAGGTCCAAAACTTGTTCGTCTAGGGACAGTAGATCTAAAACCCTTATGCTCAGGGACATCAGGTGCAAAATCCATATGTGCAAGGCCAACAGGCTCAACAACCTTTTAACTAATATGTTGCTTATCAACATCCTCTGGTCGAACATTTTCAAGGCTTTCAAGGTTAGAATCCTCCCTACGGGCAAGGTAACCTACAATGGGGGAAAAATCACATGCCTTATGGACAAAATCCTCCACTTTGGGGACAAAATCCTTACCAGTAGAGATGGGCCCCGCCAGTTGGACCCCCTTATTAACCTCAAATTCCTTTCAATACTCAATTCCCATTCTTGGCTACATTGGAATTTCCAGATGTGTCTAGGCTGACGAATGATCAGATTCTTCATTCACCATGCTGGTCTCTAGTGCCGTCCAAGATTTCGAGCGATTGTCCAAAGTTTGAAGAAAAAGATAAAGAGGATCCTCAGGCCCACGTGATGACATATCACCTCTGGTGCTCCTCAAATTCCTACATTGATGATTCAATTCCTCTTCATCTTTTCGAATGAACCCTTATAGGGGCTGCAACCAAATGGTATATCAAGCTACCTCAGAATACCTATCATGACTTTAACACTCTCACCATGGCCTTTCTCACACATTTCCAGCTATCGGTTCACTATGAAACTGGCACCCATCTATTAACGTCACTCAAGCATGACACTGCAATTCACATCTCCGATCACATCCATGGATGGAGACATAGGCATCGTTTGATTAATTTTGAAATTTTGGATCAGTTGTTAAGTGAGTGGTTACCAAGTAATTTTTCAACAAAATTGCTGAGGACATTGTTATGGGTGGATGCGTCACTGAGGAACAAGCAATCACACATGGCTAGTATCTAGACCTTATCTATTCATAATCTAGCACATTATATGATGTGTTACTTGATGGAGTTATTGGTTCAGTGACTCAAACCCCTACAAAATCTTCTTCCAAAAAGAAGTCGGTCTCCAACACTGCTCCCAATTATTCCTCTTGCAATATATCTAGCCCTAGTAAAACCTCATAGGTTCACATTGTCCAATCTACTAAAACGAATAAATCCTCAGAAGGTAAGAAGAAAGGAAAAGGAAAGGGTAAAGACGATGCCCCAAAACAGGGTCCTCCTAAATCATCTGCTGGTGATGTTTCCCAATGAAACTCAAAGTATCCATTCCTCATCTGCGAGGAGGATCACTACACTAAAGATTATCCTAGATGGTATGAAGTTAGTCATTTTCTCAAAGGGACCCCAACTATCCTAAAAGATCCCTTTACATTCCAGGAAACTCAAATGGTAGACTAGCCTCAATCATCTACTTCCTCGGGTTCACAAGTGTTCATGATGAGTGCCCCGATCAACGTGGCTACTAGGTCAAAAGATTATCAACCTCCTACCTTGTCGGTAGAGAAAGAGAAAGAATGTACCCCTTCTTCTTCCACCCCGTCCAGTTATGGTCCTCTCCATATAGAGTGCCTGATCAAGAGCTCAGGACCAAGTGTTGTAAAATGGTCAAAAATGAAAGTGCTAAAAACTGTTTTGAACCCAAATGACTGGATAGAGCTCGTCCTCCTAATTCTGGCGCCGCAAATGGTTTGAAAAACAGTCGCCGTATGAGAAAGTTATGCCAAAACAAAATCGCTCAATAACCCTTAATTTTTGAATTTTTTCAAAAAAAAAAAAAAAAGAATATTCCATAGAATATTCCTTGAAATATTCTAGGGAATATTTTGTTTTGGGCAGAAAATGGAAAGAAGCCACGTGGCAAGCCCGGAGGCCGCCACGTGGCCCAAGGTACGTCAGCATTAATGGGGGCATATTAAAACTTGTTGGTTGGCAATGGTGAGTTTTGAACCCACGACCTCCTAAGCACCAACCAAATGCCTTACCATTGCACCACGTGGCAATACTTTTTAATGGGTGTGGAGAAATGACTTATGAAGTTTAAACTTCTTTGGGTGAGGCCCGAAGGGGGTCAACCCCCATACCATATGCCCATCTGCCAAGAACCATAGGCCTCACCCTTAACCGTCAGCACGAAATCTGATGCAAACCTCCAGCCACTTATCCCGGTCACATGCGTGCTGAATGCGGAGTTAACTAACATTCAAGTTGGTGGAAATTTGGGCGGACCCACCATATTTGGCGGGCCTAACTGGCTCCAACTAAAGTTATCAGGAGTTTTTGTAGGGGCAACTGGCAGTTGGGAGTAAATGGCCATAACTTTGGTTAGGAAAATCTATTTTGGACAATTTTTTTTTTTTTTTTTTTTTTGGTCTCTTCGACCTTCTGAAGCCATTTACATAGGTTTCATAGCCATTTGAGGTCATTTGCAGGTGTTTTTGCTTCGTGGAAGTTCCAGGAGCCACCAGGGCCAAATTAGTTTGGGAGCTGCATTGGGAATTGTGCAATCATTGAATGTGGAACAAAGGTCATTCCTGAAGTTTTTCAGCATTCTGAATCCATTTATATAGTTCGTTTTTCCTATTGAGGCATTCTTCTCACTGTTTAGCTTCAGGGAAGCTTTTAGGGCCACTAGGACCATTTCAGTGCTTGAGCTGTTTGGGGGCTATGTTCATCCATTTTTGGTGATTCAAAAGCCTATGTCTACTATTTTCGACCTTCTAAGTCTAATGGCAGAGGTTTCAAAACCAATTGAGGTGATCTTCACCTCAAAATTCTCCATGCAAGTCTAAAGGGCCACGAGGGCCAATTGGGGAAAGTACTGTATCAGGTACAATTTCACTGTTTAGTGCTTGGGAAAGAGCATGTTTAGCTAATTCCTATCTTCTGATTCTATATTTACAGTCAGATATGTCTTTTGAGACACTCATATTCTTGTATTAGCCTTTGTAGCATTTTTAATACAAGAGGACAAGCCTAGCTGGAGAGGCTTGGTCCAACAGATGTAGCCCAGAAGGGGTGAACTGCTTTATCATTTTGATGTCTTTATTTGCTAAAAATGATATGCTAAACAAAACTGATATAAAGTGTTAAACAACAAATATACATAACTTGCATACACACATAATCACCTATTCAACTGTAGAAAGCTATTTGTCTTATTCCGCAAGACATCAAACTTCAAGTATGTGTATATCAATGACTTCTAATTGTTTACTTTGTTATTTCTTTAGGCAGAGCCTGTAGAGGGCCAGGTAGCCTCTGTAATGCATCCTCACTTTAGAGGTGACATGTCTGGTGAATGCCCCTATAGTCTATCTCTGTATAAGAAATAAGAAGTTTTCACCTTTTTAGAGGTCACTTGGAGTGTATAACTCACAATTGAAATTATTGAAAATGGATACCTTGCACCCTTAAACAAGTACATTCCATTTTCAGATCAGATGGTATTAGAGCTCAGGTTGAGCATTTGTTTGTGCAAAATGTGTTAAAGCAGTGTAAGATATTGACTGTTTTATGTGTTCCAAATGGTTGCTTGAATAAGAAGGGGTTTTTTTGTTTGACATTTGGTTAAAGCTTGTCATTTGATTGGAAGCTTTGAGAACTCTTATTTAGAAGTTTCTTTTTTTTAATTGACCATTTACATAATGTCAATGTCTTCCACAGGTGAAGTTTCCTCCTTCACAAAATTCTTCACTGATGACATGAAGAATGAGTTCATTAAGGTGAAGGACATGGTGCAAATTCTCATTAAGGATCAAAGAGAAAGTGTTAAGCTTCATGCACACTTGTTGGCTATGAAGGATGAGAAGGAAAGAATTCTTCAAAGACTACATGACATGGAGAAACAACTCCTTCAAGCTCAAGAAGCTTTGTCCAAGAAAATGCATGAGGATGAGGTAAATCATTCAAACTTGTCTTCAATTTCCTCAATTGAAAAATATGTTGGTTCTTTCGAGAAACATACCAGAGGCATAGGGTCCAAGTTGATGTCCAAAATGGGATATCAAGGAAAAGGATTGGGCAAACATGCACAGGGTATAGTTGAGCCAATAATGGTTGAGGTAAGGCCTAAGAATTTGGGTCTTGGTTATGGACAATCTTATGGAGAAAGTTCCAAAGCAGCCATGAAGGCAATTGAAACGGTTCCTAGAAGGAGTTTCATTTCAAGTTCCCTACGTCAAGTTGGTAAAGATTGTATTCTTGGGGAATGCAATAGTTTGAAACATACCTTACAAGAAGAAGGTGTGCATAAGCATGCACTTGAACAAGAGAATTGTGAAAGCTCTAAAATCATTGAAGGGATTGATGGTGTTCCAAAAGGAGCTTCTTCTTCATTTGATTCACCTCCTCATGAAGGTAATGAAGGTGAAAGAGAAAGGTATAAATCTGATTTCCATCACACTTCCTTTGATCATGTAAAGCATGGAAAATTTCCGCACAAGCATTGGAAAAGAATTGCATGTTCTTTTTGTGGTTTGGTTAACCATAGTGTTTCTAGATGTTGGAAAAGAATGGCAACATACAGGAAACTTTTGAAGGAAAGGAGGCAAGAATCGAAAGTTCCATTAAAAAATGCAAATCATGCTATCAAGAACATGAACATGTGTTGCACTTATTGCCATAAGTAAGGACATACTGCTGAAAGGTGTTGGACTCTGAATCCAACAATGCTTCCATGAAAGATGAAGAAATTGGAGAATGAGTATGGCAAGAATGGGAAGGAAGTTTCCATCATTGATATGTGTCAGGATGATACACATGTTGATATCGATGTGCAGTTAAAGGAAGCGCCTTTGAAATGGATTGGTAAGAAATGGTTAGAATTCTTATCCAATTAAAGTTGCATGTCTTTTGGATTGAATGCATTTCTTTGTTAAGGGAATGCAAGTTGCAGGATGGTAAAAGATGAGTACGATACTCACTAGTTTTGTAGCAATGTATTTCATTTCAGCTCTTGTCACCCATATGTATTTTTATTGGGTTGATGTACCTATTGGTCTTAGAAAAGAAGAGTTGAAGTTGCACCTGTACATAGATGTTGTAGGTGTGTTTATCGAACTGTATATAGTTCATTGTTTCGATACATACATGTGTTTGTAAATGTATCTTGTTGTTGGTTGACTTGTGTCAATTGTACCACTTATGTTGTCGACTTGTGTCGATTATGGTGCACATGTTTCATCGACTTGTGTCAATTGTAGCACTTATGTTGTCGACTTGTGTCGATTGTGCTACACATGTTTTGTCGACTTGTATCGGTTGTGTACACACTTGTTATGTTGATGGTTGAGTCCATTGTTCAGCATATTTCAGGACAAATTGTTATTTATGCTTGTCTTGTTGCACAAGATGCCTTTGGTGTCATTTGGTGCAGGGAAGGAAATTCATGCAAAGTAGTGCAATATCCCGTAAGCTGGAAAAGCATGCATGCAAAGTGGGCTCAAATTGCAGTAGGGGACTCTACTTCTTTTGAGAAGTTTTTGCAGCAAGTATCCCAAGAGTTTGGGATGAGCATTTGCAGTACCTTCACCTCATTTGGGAGGCAGCTCTTCTTCTGGAGCAGAGGTGCCATGGATGGGCATCGTGATAGTTGGCAAGCCCACATGTTTAGAGGAATATTTCAGCTCATATATCAGCAAGTATCATTGCTGGTTTCTGCAAATTTTTAGATTTTTCTGGCAAAAGAACTTGGTTGGGATTCGACGAGTACTTGGCTTATGCAGCGAAAAGTCGCCATGACGACAGTTGGCAAGGCAGGACATTTTGGCATCAGTATGCTATTTTGGCTGAATGGAAAAGGATATTTTTATTCCTCAAGTGTTGTACAGTTCAGTTCAGAGATTCAATAAGCTTTTGGGGACCAAAAGCCTTCTCATTTGGGAGGTGTGATCAAGAGCTCAGGACCAAGTGTCATAAAATGGTCAAACATGAAAGTGATCAGAACTGGTTTCAACATGAATGACCGGATAGAGCTCGTCCTCTTGATTCTGGTGCCATAAACGGTTCAAAAAATGGTCACCGTATGAGAAAATTATGCCAAAAAAAAAATCGCCAAATAACCCTTAATGTTTGAATTTTTTCAAAAAAAAAAAATTAAAAAAAGAATATTCCACAAAATATTCCTTGAAATATTCTAGGGAATATTTTGTTTTGGGCAGCGAATGGCAGGAAGTCACGTGGCAAGCCCGGAGGCCGCCACGTGGCCCAAGGTTACGTCAGCATTAATGGGCGCATATTAAAACTTGTTGGTTGGCAATGGTGAGGTTTGAACCCACGACCTCCTAAGCACCAACCAAATGCCTTCCCATTGCACCACGTGGCAGTACTTGTTAATGGGTGTGGAGAAATGATTTATGAATTTTAAACTTCTTTGGGCAGGGCCCGAAGGGGGCCAGGCCCCATACCATATGCCCATCTGCCAAGAACCGCGGGCCTCACCCTTAATCGCCGGCATGAAATCCGATGCAAACCTCCAGCCACTTATCTCGGTCACATGCGCGCCGAATGTGGAGTTAACTAACAATCAAGTTGGCGGAAATTTTGGCGGAGCGCCAAATTTGGGGGGACCCGCCATATTTGGCAGGCCTAACTGGCTCCAACTAAAGTTATCTGGAGTTTTTGTAGGGGCAACTAGCAGTTGGGAGTAAATGGCCATAACTTTGGCTAGGAAAATACATTTTGGAAGAATTGTTTTTTGATTTTGGGTCTCTTCAACCTTCTGAAGCCATTGGGACAGGTTTCACAACCATCTGAGGTCATTTGCAGGTGTTTTTGTTTCATGGAAGTTCCAGGAGCCACCAGGGCCAAATCAGTTTGGGAGCTGCATTGGGAATTGTGTAGTCATTGAATGTGGAACAAAGGTTATTCCTGAAGGTTTTCAGCATTCTGAATCCATTTATACAGTTCATTTTTCCTTTTGAGGCATTCTTCTCACTGTTTAGCTTCAGCGAAGCTTTCAGGGCCACTAGGGCCATTTCAGTGCTTGAGCTGTTTGGGGGCTATGTTCATCCATTTTTGGTGATTCAAAAGCCTATGTCTGCTATTTTCAACCTTCTGAGTCTAATGGCAGAGGTTTTAGAACCAATTGAGGTCATATTCACCTCGAAATTCTCCATGCAAGTGTAAAGGGCCACGGGGGCCAATTGGGGAAAGTACTGTATCAGGTACAATTTCACTGTTTAGTGCTTGGGAAAGAGCATGTTTAGCTAATTCCTATCTTCTGATTCTATATTTATAGTCAGATATGTCTTTTGAGATACTCATATTCTTGTATTAGCCTTTATAGCATTTTTAATACAAGAGGACAAGCCTAGTTGGAGAGGCTTGGTCCAGCAGATGTAGCCCAGAAGGGTTGAACTACTTTATCATTTTGATGTCTTTATTTGCTGAAGATGATATGCTAAAAAAAGCTGATATAAAGTGTTAAACAACAAATATACATAACTTGCATACATACATAATCACCTATTCAGCTGCAGAAAGTTATTTGTCTTATTCCGCAAGACATCAAACTTCAAGTATGTGTATGTCAATGACTTCTAAGTGTTTACTTTGTTATTTCTTTAGGCAGAGCCTGTAGAGGGCTAGGTAGCCTCTGGAACTCATCCTCTCTTTAGAGGTGACATGTCCGGTGAATGTCCCTATAGTCTATATTTGTATGAAATAAGAAGTTTTCACCTTTTTAAAGGTCACTTGGAGTGTATAACTCACATTTGAAATTATTGAAAATGGATACCTTGCACCCTTAAACAAGTACATTCCATTTTCAGATCAGTGACCTAATCCTGATTCCGCCATTTGACCACCTTCATGAGGTGTTCTTTGAAAGTCCTCATATAATCCCAATGCTCGATCTACTCAACATTATAACATTGTTGAAGATTTGGCTCAAGCGCTATCATCTATATCTTCTCTCAAGGTCCTTCAAATTTATCCTTCTCCACGGAAATCATTACTGTCAGCTATTGGGGGTATTGATCCAGGTGACTCTAATCTCATCTGTTTTGACCTGGAAAACCACATTCCACGTTTACCTCATGAAGTTTCCTTTCTCATTCAGGTAATCATCAATGATAAAACCATTCATAGGACCATCATCAATGAAGGTGCTTCTACTTGCATCATATCTATTTCTTGTTGGAAGGAAATTGGTTCTCCTACTCTGAACCAATCCCCTAACACTCTGGAAGCTTTTGATGGGCATGATTCATGAACATTCGGTGTCCTCTCCAACCTTGCCATTAAGTTGGAGGGCAAGACAGTTCATGTCAAAGTATAGATCGTTGACACTAATCTTAACTACAATCTTCTACTCAGACATAATTGGACCCATGTTGTGCATGCTGTAGACTCCTCCCTCTTCCACGTGATTCATTTTCCCCATCAAGGGGAAGATAATCATTATCAACCAACTGTCCTTCTTTTCCTCTTCCTCCTCGAATGGAAATGTTTCGTATGTCAAGAACACCGTTGCTCCTTATGAGAGTGTGGGTGCAAGAATTTTCAAAGATCCTACCTTGATGGGCACATTTCCACTCCCACCTCCTCATGTTCCCTCTGTCAACATGATTTTAATCAAGTATGATCCTTGGGTCATTCCTTCGCCAAATTTTATTGATGCATGGGGTGAGGTTATGCTGTTAATTCCTGCCGAAATTTATTACATGGAAATTGTTTTGACTTCACCTTCGGTATTGTCTGATCATCCTATTTCTAGAAAATATCTCAATGCGTATTCTCAATCCCCGTGGCTTGGTTCTTTAGAATCTCCCAATCCCTTGGTCGAGACTTTTCTTTCTGACGAGAGTATCATGGAAGTAATGTCTTTGGAGGAAGTACCTTGGAACGACACTCATCATCATTCCTCATTCTTGCCTAGCCTGGAGTTCATGTCTACTCGAGGAGTTCTCCTCTCAGTTCCCATCCTTGCCACTTTAGATTTTGATCATGACCCATGAAGTTTGGACAGAAGGGAACATGGGTAACATTACCCAAACGATGCCAATTGATATTTTGTCAAACCTGGTGTCATTGAAAATGTCCATATTGGGGTAATTTGTTCTCCAAAAGAGATCAAGATCTATACTCATTTTTTCCAAGAATTTTGGGATGTTTTTGTGTGGTCATATGAAGAAATCCCCGGCATCGACCCAAGTATAGTCATGCATGATATTCCAACTTATCCTCATGTGAAACCCATTCACCAATGGCTTCGTCCAGTGCACCCTAGAAAAGCGGTCGCCATTAAGGGTGAAGTTGAAAACCTTCTGAAAGTTGGATTTATTTATCTAATGCCTCTTATGGATTGGGTATTGAATATTGTATCGGTGACAAACAAATAATGCACTATTCACATTTGCATCGATTATGGTGATATCAATCGTGCATGTCCTAAGGATAATTACCCCACTCCCTTCATTGACTAGATTATTGAAAAATGTCTCGGGAGCAAATTATTTTCTTTTATGGATAGTTTTTTTGGCTACAACCAAATAAACATTGTGCTAATTGATCAAGATAAGACAACCTTTATCCATTTGTGGGGGACCTTTGCATACAAAAGGTTCCCTTTTGGCCTTAAGAATGTTGGTGCCACATTTCAGAGAACGATGTCTTATGTGTTCCATGACATTCAAAACATCATTCAACCTTACTTGGATGATCTCTCCACTCATTCTGGTAAACACCATGATCACCCTGACCATCTCTAGAAAACATTTCTTCGTTGTAGACACTACAACATTTGGCTAAATCTGCATAAATGTGTCTTCTGCATTGAATCTAGACAACTCCTTGTCTTTATCATTTTGAAAGAAGGAATTTGCCTTGATCCTCTTAAAGTTGAGGCCATAGTTTGTTAGAATATTAAATATTACGGAGCAATGGAACACATAAAATATTGCAGAAATATAAACACAGAAAACGCACAAAACAAGAGAGACACAAATATACGTGGTTCACCCAATTTGGGCTATGTCCACCCTGAACAGCCAGTCCTTCCTTTCTATTATCCAGCAAAATGAAGAGACACAACCTACAACAAATCCGCTGTAATATTCTCTGTCTTCTCTCACAGTCTCACCTCTCTATTTCTCGCTCACTCAGAATACACATCTATCTCACAGCCTCAAAGACAATGCCCTCATACAAAGAGAGGGGTTTCCTTATAGGGCAAAAAACCTTAAACTAAACATAAGTTCTACCATCAGATCATTCGCCTAATGAACGGCCTAGATTGACTAGAAATTACTATACTTTTACAAGGCAGTTTTACAGTTGTTTTTAGCTTCGAGGGTGCTGCCCCCGAAACCCCCCACTAGGGGGGGGGCTCCCAAAGGTCGCAGCCGCCCCCACCAGGACCCTCCCTGTAGTGAATATTTTACAGGCGGTGTTGCCACCCCCATTTTGAACTGGGGTCCAATGTGGCGGTACTTTTGAATATAGAAGATAATCAGGCTCCACACCCAACATAGTTAATTTACCCCCTCCATCTTCATTACATCAACTCCAAAGTCTGCAGGGAAAACAAAATTTCCTTTGTCATTTTGTACCGAACTATGATGAGCGAGCTTCAGGGTTCACCTGGTTGCTCAAGCAAGTAACCCCATTTGTTTGGGATGTGGTTGCTCAAAAGTCTTTCGATGACATAAATATTGTCCTCATCAATGCTCCTTTGCTACATCCCCTGAACTATCATCACAATTACTTCCTTATCTAGCTGCAACCTCTAGTACCATTGATATGGTGCTGCTATAGGATGATGAAGAAGGCAATGGACATGTTATTTACTACCTCAGTTGCAATATCCTTGACATCAAAATGAGTTATGCTCATGTCGACAAGTTGGCTTTGGTTGCCATATAGGTTGTTCAGCGCTTTTAGCATTACATTATACTCCACATTACCACTGTGATTTCAAAATGCAACCCCATGGCCTACATCCTGACTCATCAATTGCTGGGGGGAAAGTATTTGAAGTGGATTGTTATCCTCCAAGAATTTCATTTGGTGTTTACCACTGCCAAATCTAAGAAATCACTGGTCTTTGTTGAATTTATTTGCTCCCTTCCCTCCACCTCTCTCCCTACTAGTGCCAAAGAGCAACTCCCGGACGAGACACTTTTCTTAATTAGCATGCTTAACCCCTGGTATGACGATATCATCGTATATCTCTAGACATCCACCTTCTGGCCTGCGTTGACCAAGGATGACAGCTGACACATTCGGCATCAATCTCAACCTTACCATATCATTGGAGATACTTTATACTACATCGGTGTTGATTCCATTCTTCGCCAATGTCTCACTCTCGATGAGGTTAAGAGAGTATTGAATGACTTCCATTCTGGTGCATGTGGTAGTCACCTGTCTAGATATGCTACTTCTCAAAAAAATCTTCGTGCTGGTTATTTTTGGCCCGCTATGATCAAGGATCACATCCTTGCCATTCACAAGTGCCATGAGTGCCAAATTTATCAGTGTAAGATATGCACTCCACCCACTCACCTACACCCCATTATTATCGTCGATACTTTTGCTAAATGGGGCATCGACTATATGACCTGTAACCCTCATTCGATCAGGGGGCATGGATATATTATCGTTGATGTGGACTATTTCATGAATGGACCAAAGCAATGCCTACATAATCTACAGATGGTAAAAGGATGGCTCAATTTCTTTTCAATCACGTTATTTCCAGGTTTGGAATGCCTCAGGGCATTATGACTGACCATGGCTCCCATTTTCAAGCTTACATGATGGCTGAGCTGACTTCTACTTTGGGCTTGCACCATGATGGCTCAACCCCGTAATACCTTCAAGCCAATAGCCAAGTTGAAGCTGTGAACAAATTTTTAGTCATAATGCTTTAGTGCACCATTGGGATGTATAAGTCAAATTGGCATCTCATGCTCTTTTCAGCTCTGTCGACTTACCAAACCTCGACCAAGGATGCAACTAGATTCACACCATTCCAGCTATTCTATGGTCTGGAAGCAAATTCACCATTTGAGTGTGAAATTCCATCCCTCAAGCTGGCTGTCGAACTTCTCCCCGAGGCCTCACCCCAGCAAGAATGTCTCTTGTACCTAGAATGACTTGATGAGACTCGACGTCTTGCTGATTTGGTCATTAAAGTACAGAAAAAGTGGGTCAAATCCCATTTTGATCAGTTTGTGTCCCCTCGAGCTTTTCCTGAGAGAGATTTGGTTCTTCTGTATGATCAGGCTAACAATAAGCTGGGGGTATAAAAGTTCGAATCCATGTGGCATGGGCCCTACTTTGTTAAACGTGTGTTACAAAAAGGGGCTTATGAGCTCATTGACTATGAGGGAAATTCCTTAGACAAGCCCGGAATGGGATTTATCTGAGAAAGTACTATGCTTAGGTCATCTTGCATGGTTACTTTTGTAGAATAGTGTGTTATTCATTTTTGTACAGTGAGGTTTCGTGTGATATTTTTCAAGTGGATTTCCTGCTTATTATGTTTTTACCTGCTTTGTAGATGTCAGTGTCCTCACATTAGTTTCGCTTATGGTGCTTGTCGTAGTACCCCAAATCTATCATCTGCGGCATGGGCCTTTTATGACCCCCATGGTGAGTTGATTTATATTCAAGGTATATGTCTAGGTCAAACAACTAATAACATCGCTGAGTATAACACGATTATGGAATTGTTATCGGAAGCTATCACTCTTGGCATCCAAGAATTAGTTGTCAAACTTGATTCGCAGCGTGTTGTTCTTCAACTTAACATGAAATATTCTATCAGAAACCCTTAGATATTGAGAATGTATCTACGTATTTGTCTGCTAGAGAGAAATGTTTATTACATTACATATCATCATATTCCCAGACACATGAATACACTAACAGATGCATTAGTTAATTATGTGTTGGCTAGACATTTGCGAAACATGTAAAAACTCAAAAACAAAAACATTTGTACCATAGTAACAAGGAAAACAACTAAATATATATTAATACAATATTATAATATATATATATCTATAATATATATATATATATAAAATATAATAATTATATAATATAATATATTATATAATATATATTATAATATTTTATTATATAATATATATATATATATATACTGTGTGTGTGTGTGTGTTGTGTGTGAAAATTTTGTCATACATTAAAACCTAAAAAAATAATGTGTGTTCAAAATACATCGGTGGCTCACAGGACTTATACATCTATGGCTCACAGGCCTAAAAAATGTGGAATTCTAGACCTATGCACTAAATAACATGATTCTCATGATAACATGTAACTTCTCGGACTACACGAGTCAACAATCAGCAGATCTGATCTGACATCCCCACAGTATGCCTCTAGTACTGGCATGGGACATCACCCATCCTGACATACTCTAGGATCCCATAGGTCAAAACCTAAAGGTTCCATGCAATATCCTCCCCATTGTCACTTCTCTCCTGATAAGGAGCGATGTCAAACTGCTGAGCGACGCGCCTGGCAATCGGGGACATCCCAATAGGGCATTCTGGTTCGACATTTGCATTCATAAAATCCAAATGTCATGAACACATATATCTCAAAAACAATAAAAAACATAAAAAATAAAATAAAAATTGTTTTTTTCCTTCATCATCAAAATCCTCCCCCCCTAGGAGCAGCATGTCCAAATCTCCACAGAATTCGGTACCATTGTAAGGCCAATCCTCCACTATGATCAGCGGTCATCATAGCCACGAGAAAAAGGCAGGCTTATAAGACATCTATTGGCCCTCGGTAACCTTGGGCATCAACTCACTCCAATAGACCATCTGTGGGTCTCGTGGCATCGACGTATCCACCTCATTTAGTTGGTATTAAAACAATAGAACCCACTCCATGAAGAAGGTCACTAGCACACACACGAATAAAAATTGTGTAAGATTTCCTGCCCTAGTTTTTGATAATTGGCGCTTCATGTTGATTTTCATAGCTTCCGGTCAGTTAAATATGGTGGGTGCCGTGTAGTCAATAACATACTGAAACTTCGACTTGTTGGTATCATGCAGTGCTTGGGACCTAGCCACTCTATTGATGGTCAAAAATAACACTCTCAACACAACATCCCAAGCAGTCATAGTCTTGATCTAGCCACGTTTGGATTTGAGAGCTTCTAGGCAATGTTCAGCAAGTAGCATGGTCACACTTGCCCTAATCAGCCTCGACCCATAGAGATTTACTGATTCCCCTCTCCGAGACAGTCCTGTGATGAAATAAATGTCTGAAGTTTCCAACTCCAGCTCTTGGTCACCAATGATGAAAATTTCCCGATTCATGTCCCAAAGACTGATTAGGTACCGTAGCAACTCGAGTTGAGACTGTAGACATAGTGTAAGAAATAACTTGAGGAGACCATAGTTCCTTAAAGCCTCCAAGAAATTTGGATCAGCTATTGCTTGAGTGTCAATATCCTCATGCTTGCGTTCTTTCCAATCCACCATTTTTCACAATTTTTCCCTGCAAAACCATGTAATCAAGTCAATGATCATCCTTGGCCGCAAAAATTTGGGTTCAAATGATTGAATTGAGCAAAAAACATGAAAATTATTTTCTCATGACACCGGCATGATTGTTTTAAAAATAGTGGCACTGACGGCATGGTTGGAAGTTTAGCAACCCCCGATTGGGCTGATTCTGTGCCCATAAATCATGTTGGCCGGGGGCAAAATTTGTTTTGCCAAAATCTCCCCATGAAATTCAAAAAATGGATAAAATCAAGTAAAATTAGTATGAAAATGGAGCGTAGCATCTTGGCTCTTACCTGCAACTGACGACACGGCAAATGACCTCCTAGATCTCCTGCAATCTTCTCCGAAGAAATTAGGGTACAAGTAGGTAAAAAGCTCTTCACACAAAGGTAAAATGGAAAATGATAAAAAATAATTACTTTTGCCCCATTTTATTCATTTTTTCATCAAATATTAGGGATTTTGAGTATTTTTTGACCTATTTGGCCTCAGAACTAGATAATGCATTTACCTTTCTTCTGCAGCAACAGGTGACAGATTGTCGATGGTGGTACTAGAGTCGCATTTCAGCTCTTTTCTCGACTCGTAAAACTCAAATGAAAAGATCGCTGAGGATTTTTCCTTTTTTGACCATAAAAGAGAATAAAATTGGGGGGTCTCCTTTCATTCTCTTTTCTGACTCTTTAAACATGAATAGATTACCAAGCTCTTGTCATTTTGAACTTGTTAAAGGTTGTGAAACGTCGTGCACCCAATATACGTTTATGTTAGACACATACATGGCAGCAACAAAATATTAAAGATAAGCATGAGAGTATATCTATTATTAACAAATGATATACATTTATAGTACATTCACATGACCTTTGGTTTCATATTCCAAGGTCTCTTGGACTTCCTTAGACTATTCAGCTTCCACACCAACCCTTAGAGGATTAGGTGTCCAAATTTCCCCCCCTTAATCTGAAGGGGTATGCATTAGTCCAAGAAGAGAGTTGTAATACAAAATGTGCAAAAATGCATGGCAACACTAGGCTTAATGTGCTCTCTAAAATGTTGGTATAAGGGAGGTGGTTGAAGGATGACCACCAACACTGGAACGCTTAGTGTAGTTCCTAGAACTCTTCCAACTCTGGCATGAAGCTCAGGTTTTTTGCTAGAGGAAGTGCTCCTGATGTTTTGAAGAGGTAAACCTTCGATCATGAAAGGGAGGTCTCACCACGCATAAAAGGGAGAACCTCAACCTCAAAAATTGAGGTCTCAACCTTGATGGTTTAAGGATGACCAACAACTCTGGAATGCTTAATGAAATTCCTGGAACTCTTCCAAAATTGGCAGGATGCTGAAGTCTTCTGCTAGAGGAAGTGTCCCCAATTCTTTGAAGAGGTATCACCGACTAAAGGCATGCTCAAGGGCATATTTGTCTCTGGCTACAACTCTAAATATGGTATGGCAGGTTGTGGCTCAGTCTCGCTTGATGTAGCTTTGAAGCTTGTAGATGACCATCATTTCCCCCCTGTCAGATACAAGATGAGATGATGGAGAAAACTCAAATGCAAGATTGTTCAATAGTCTAGAACAAGTTCAGACATAAAACTAAAATATTTTCTTGGCTGTTGATGCCCATTTCCAAGAAGCGATCCATCCAAGATGAATCTTTGTTCTTGCAAGAGGTTTGTTTCTAAAGCATCTATTTGAAGAATGATTGGTTTTATGATAGTGCTTACATGGATGAAGATCAAAACATTGATCTTTCATATGGCCAACTAAGTCATAGTGTTGGCATTTCACAATCTGTTGTTGTTGTTGTGGAAGAGGAGCAAAATCTGGAACAACTAAAGGTGAACTGTCATGAAGGAATCTAGCACTCTGAAACTGAATGGGCTTTGAGTAATCTAGAATATGAAAGGAAATATCCTTATTATATCCAAGACCTGTTCTATGCTTGTTACTGACAAGCACTTCCTAAGGTCTGATGATGGGATTGGGAAGTGAAAATTGAACTTCTACATATGCATGTGACTCTATTGCTTTATTGGGCACTGGATCTGAATCAACTGTAACATTATTGTCTTCCTGTTTATGGGAGTCTACTTCAATCTTTTGAACATAAACAGGTTTAGAATGATGACTCCATTGCTGTAATTCTTCCTACTGTAGTTGAGATTCAAGCTGCAAGAAAGCAATCTGTTCTTGTGCATATTGTAGACAAGTTTGAATTTATGAGAGAGAGCCTTTGCTAATTTGGAATGTTTCATTGGAAGTAGATAGTATCAAAGTTTTCAAGAACTCCAATATTGCATTAATTCTAGTCATTTTCATTGAAAAAATCAGATAAAGTCTCTCGAATTATATGGCTAAAATGGTTGCAACAATAACCAAATATACCCTGTTGAGAAAAATGCAGAAAGACAATTTTGCACAATGGCCAAAATACACTCAAATTTGGCAATATAACTAACGATCACTCTAAAAATTTCCACAATTCTTGCTACAGTCAAATGTATTCAGGGCATCAAAACCAAGCCAAGCTCATTGCAACTTACATTTAATATCTTAGGTTGCAATTTATAAGACCAAATTCAACAATTTAAATAGTCCTAAATTCAATGATTCTCGTTGGCCATTCATTAATGGAGCAAGCTTCCCACATGTGCAGAAACATAGGAAGATTTTAGATACCAGTAGCATCGTTGACAATATTCTTTGTTACAATATTTGTTATAAAAGCTCTCGCAAAGATCCTCAACGGTCAAGATTTCAATTTTCAAGATAGTGGTACTCCTCCTTAGCTCGATGGTGGCTTCCTATGCAAGTGCTGGTGATGTTAATCCTAGTTACAGGTCATGGGCGTGAAGATATTTGGATTCCAATAGTTGTAAAACATTTTGTCATTACTATCCACCACGATTATATTACCCATATCCAAAATGACACTCGAATGCTTTGGATTTTCTGTACGTGGATTTTTCCCTTGAGGGTCCTGCTTATCTGACCAATCATTGTTGGTCCCTCATTAGCTTCTCCTTTTATCAAGAACTTCAATCTGCGTTGTTGATCTCACTTCTCCATATCCAATGAATATTGCATCGTCCACTCACCAACTAACCCAGACGATCTCCACCATCGATATGACCCGTCCAATCAAACGGCTGTCGCGCAATCTTGCATGAAATCTTGCATGACTGATATTAGGTTGAGAGCGCACAAGAAAATTGGTTTTCCCATGCTACGTGTCGCTCGCTAAGGTTAATTGCGTGAATTTTAGGAATACTGTTTACATCCTTTAGGGTGCGCTAGATACTGCTTCCCACTTATCAATACCACCCACATGCTTAATTCGTACTTTTAATAAAGGCACTTAAGGAAAGGTTTAATGCTCCTTGAATAAACTCTATGTAGAAATGTTTGATTTAACTATCCAAAGTCTAGAATTTTATAAACCTTTGAGCAGAACCTTATAAGTCCTTCATAATCTTTGGTTAATTCTAATTACTCGTGCATATTAACCGTACCATGGATTTTAGACTTTGGTTAAAACTCAACTTAAACCATAATATATTTATCCTGCCTATTTCTATTATAATTCCCATATAATAGAAATATTTCATAAACCACACTTAAACCTTACCTTTCTTCCATTCCACAAACCTTTGCACATATATCGATGCTCTCCTTAGTGCATTAAATCTTCACCATCGATCTCATTCCTCAATCCGATGGTTATCGCGCAATAACTCACACCAACTAGCCTAGCCAATATCCACCATTTATTTCTCCTACCTCAATCTAATGGTGATCGTGTAATCTCACATGAGATATTGCATGAATGATACTAGGTCGAGAGAACACGAGTAAAGTGGTTTTCTCTTTCCATCATGTGCTATGTGTCAACCCCTCAGGTTAATCATGTGAAATTATAGAATACCATTTACAGCTTTTAAGGCATGCAAGATACTGCTTACCACCTACAAGGACAAATCCATTATTCTTCATGTTTTCCACGCTTCTATCGACACGTTCCTTGATGTGATCCATCCATTTCCTAACTTAATATCTTCTGATAAGATCTTCATCGCTCATCTTCCATTAACCCTGTCCATTGATCCAACTGATCCAACTGTTACTATGCATTGTCACCTGATTCGCTAGACCTGGAGCTAGAAGGATTTCCATCCTCCAACAAAGTATCAATTCCACCTGTTCAGCTTCCTGGCCCACTTAAGGGTTTCAGTATTGGCTTCAAGCTTCTTGGGAAGTCAACTGTGGATGAGAAAGTCACAATCCATAGATCCTTTAATGTGGCAGCAAGGGCAATGTTCATTTAACTGGACGGTGTATATATTAATATGATTCAAGGCAACCACAATCACTGTGTACAATCATCATGTACATGCATACAATTTCACTGATAATTTCACTGACAGGGAGGAGGTATTATGGTGCAGAGTCAGGAGTATTAACTGTGTGGAAGGAGAGGTGTTAACCAAGAAACAGTCATGGTAATGCAGTATTATGAACATAGTAATTCCACATGAAAATCACTCCATGTCAAGGAACACAATGTTCATCCAAAATGTATATAACACATTACCATTCAACACAGAATACCATTCAATGCAAAATATCTATCGAATATTTATGGCTGCAATACATACAATGTAGAATATCTATCGAATATTTATGGCTGCAATACATACTTACTTCACTCATGGCACTCACCAAGTTCATCTTAGTCTTCCTCGCAACATAGGATTTAAAGGTCGTTCTATTTTCTATCAAACACAAAGTGTACTCCGTCCAACACCACGCTCCAACACGAAAGGTTTACATGCATTCATTGGGCTCCAACATACCACATTTTCACTACAAATACTAGGAACATGAAAGTGCGGGAGAGTTATTCATGGAATGAATCATCTCATGTTCAAAATGCAAAGAGGCCATAAGGAAGGAATACACCTTGCTCTGATACCATGTTAGACACATACATGGCAACAATAGAATATTAAAGATAAGCATGAGAGTATATCTTAAATTAATAAATGATATACATTTATAGTACATTCACATGACCTTTGGTTTTGTATTCGAAGGTCTCTTGGACTTCCTTAGACTATTCAGCTTCCGTACCAACCCTTAGAGGATTAGGTGTCCAACAGTTTACCCCTTTTTCAGGCTGGGATGCACTATTTATGAAAAAGGTACTCCTTAATCGAAATGGTCAAGCGGTTCTTTGAAGTATCATTTTCTACCTTGACCAAAATGTACGAAAAGGGACCATGTGGGGTTTTATTTTCCATGTCTTTTTCAAACTCTCTAAACATGAAAAATATGTCGAGTTACCCCTTTATCGTACTGGTTAAAACATTAAACGACATTGGATTCATCACCATGATGAACGTGATCTCCTCCTTCCTAGGGCTCATTAAACTTACTAGGTTGGATTCGTCTGAAGGATGAACTTACAGTGCAAGCATATGCTATCCCCTTCAAGCTCACAATAAAAAATAATTGGGGTACTAGCTGGAAATGGCGGGGGGGAATTTGGAAATTCTATCAGTCATGTCAGCAGCTCACTCTTGAACATGACAATTTCTACTTCGTGTTGGGTTGGGATACCCTCCTTTTCATTTGACCTTCCTGGGTTGGGCTGCTCATTTTTTCCTTCCATTTGATCTCTACCACACCATCATGACCACTGATCCTTTGGATTCAACAGCTACCAAATTCTGGAATCATGTCATCGATATGTTCAAGAGTTAGTCCTTTTGCAGTTACACTTACTCTTGATTCTCTATATCATCTGAAATAATTTGCATCCCTTTGTCTTGTGTCGATGATGTCGGATACATCATGGCCCTCGTTGGACATAGTAGCTTCCTATCAACTTCAACTCATTATCCAGGAAGTTGGCCTAGAGACTCCCTTCTAATACCTGTTAGCCTCCTACTACAGCAGGTTACTCATCTTTCATGATTGACATTTTTATGTGCCAAATATGTCATTCTTTGCATGCTGCAATGTTCCATATTTGCTACAGATGCTAGAAAAGGAGGCTAGGAGAATGTCCCAGTTCAAGTGCCACTGATGTGTTCCAATTTTGATATACTAGTCCATTTTTGAAGAATTCTCAGTTAAAGGGAGGTCCAAACAGTTTAATCTTGGTCTCCCTAGGTTTCAATTTCTCGTTTTAGAATATAGAGGATGAATATCTGTCCAAACAGCTTAATCTTGATAGATTCTTAGACAGGTAGAGAATCAAAGGAGCCCAACTGCTTAATCTGGGCCCTTGGAAGAAATAAGTGTAGATGTAGATAGGAAGACAGAAAAAGAAAAAGTTGAAAAAGCTGGGTCTGCAAGTCCAAATGCACCCAAACCAAGAAGAAGAAAAAAATGCTAGGAAAGTAGTCTGGGTAGGTAATTTTGAGGTTGCAGAATGTTGATTTGTGATCAATTCCACATTTTCCAGTGTTATATTTATCCAGATCACAGTTATCGGATAGTTCCCATTTGAAGGACTTCAAGCGAGGCATGTCTAACTCTCCCTTCTTCTTATTTCCCAAATCATTCACTAACATCCCCTCAAGGACCTTGGGATATGCCCAAGAGTCTATGTTCCATCCACTCTTGTTCAAACCAAGTTGACATTAGAGTTGGCTTGGTGAAAAGAAGCCACATTTCTTGTGTAAAAGTCATTTCTCCATAGTCCATTCACTTCACATGTCTAAGTTTCAGTTCACAAACTTAGCCCCTCCCCCACACTTCACCTCACAAGTTCATATTAACTTCTAATTATATTTATTAGCTCCCTAAATCATTTCCCTATCCCCTATTATGCAAAAAGCTATATAAAACCCCAAAAATATCAAATATTCCCCCCATGGCAACTATAGCCAAATAAATAAAAGTCGGTAAATGTTAGATTCATCTGGGATCTAGTATTAGCCTTCCGTGTCACTACTCTCGGGATTTATTTAACATCTGGTTAAGTAAATAACCCTGCTAAACCCTTTCTCCACACACCAAACCATACCACACCCCGCGCACATTGTATTTTGGATTTTATTGATGTTTGATTAATAAAATAACCACAGTCCCCCGCCAAAGCACACCAATTTCTAAAGTTAAAAACCCACCCGAAGCCGCGAATAATTAAAGTTTATCACGTGCACAGTTTGATTAAAACCTGTGCATCTTCTCCTCCCATCCACCGTCGGATCGCCTCTCCCAGATCCAACGACCCTCATGCATATCGGGCGCCCTTATGTAACGGTGCGATAGCACCCAATGGAAGACGGTTTCCCTATCGTACAATGGGACAGCTGTCAACTATTCATTGCATTGGGCTGCCCCTGACATATACCTCTCCCGTGCCAAAGGCAGTCCGACGCAAACCGGAAACCGCTCTCCGCTTATGTGACATGAGTGCCATGTCACCTGCCAAGTTGCCGCCATCTCACCCCTTCTTGCCTGCGTCGGCCTGCCACCGTACTGCCACGACATCACTCGCCGTACTACCATGTCACCCTGCTGACGTCATCATGCTGACGTCATCACCTTACAAGAGGACCCCACTGCTGATGTCATGTTGACATCATCCGTCGTACCGGTGATGTCATACTGACGTCAGCAGCTGAAAAAATGTGCAAGTACAAAATTGAGGCTTCAGAGGCCCAGAATGAAATTTTGAGGTAGTTTTCGATGTACGATTATGCATCTCTACAGGAAATGGGCCATATTGGGGAATCTTTGGGGAATCTTTTGATTCCTCAGCAATTTTTGCACCGAAAAAGGCAGAAAAGGCCCGATTTTGCAGTTTTTAACGTATCAGAAGAAAGAGAAAGACCCGGTTCAGGCATCAAAGAGTATCAGAGCAGATGTGAAGCCAAAATCCGTGTCAAAGAGTATCAGTGTTGCGGCGAAGTGTATCAGTGAAGATATTCTCTGGGCTCGAGGCGAATAAAACATTAAAAGAAAACCTTGAAAGTTAAGAAGCAGTTAAGGAACCATTCAAAGCTCATCATCACAAATGACTGCACATTAAAACTCACATAAGATGAGTGGACCAAAACTCAAAGCACAGTTATTGCAGAACTGCTGCACCAGGTCACCAAAGACACCATATTAATTCATTTTGATCCAGCTGCCTCTGGCGCAGCCCAAAGGATATTTACTTGCATTTAATTCTAGCACAAGTTTAGGTTTAAAAGCGTTCCCGCAGACCTGTTTAGGTCAGCTGTAATAAATACTTTTGGATATTTTACCTATAAAGACGACCTTGAACAATGTAATGATGGTTGGTTTTTGTTGGTTAGACGTTTTTCTTGAGCAGAGACTCACACTGTATATTTGATAATTTCTATAATCAAAGACTGCTGAAGAGCTTGGAGAATGAATTGTGTACTGTGTTTAATGGTTGAAGAGTGACTGTGGAATTCTTGTGTTGATACATGACTCAATAAGTGCTTCTTACCTTTGTTTTTCCATTCATATATCATTATCTAAGCAGCAGAAAGAAAGATTAGCTTATAACTTGTTTAATTGCACTCTATGCTCAATTTCTGTTCTTTCTTTATGTTTTTCATCCGGTTTAGGCATAAGTATGAATTCCATCTGGCTCATATTTGCCTAATTCACCATGTATGACAGTTATCCAGGGATTCTTAACTTCCCCTAGATAGAGCTCATTTTCCTTCCCTCTGTTAAACTGATTGAGAGATTCTTAATTGCCTCTCATTCCTTACATTTCACTCCATCTCTTTAGCTTGAAGGTTATTTCATGTGCAGCTACCTTGCTCCATATTACTTTGTGATTAGGAAAGCCTACTTGCGGTCCTACTCCTTGACTCCATGCCCAATGGTTTGAAACTTATCACTCTATGCATGCCTCTCTGCTTGAATGGATCTTCCTTCCATTCAAACACCATCCAAACCTAAACAAAACCCACTGAACCCAATAGCTAGCCTAAAATCATCATCAACAAAGCTAAATCATCAAGAGAGAGCCCTCTCTGATTACAGGTGGGCTAGAACCTGTAATCCAATGATTGCTTTGTGGTTACCTCGGCCGTATCCCTTCAGGAGCTTACGGACAACATGAGTGATAACATAATGGCGACTCCACTAGGGAACTTCCTCAGATAATCTCACAAAACTAGTCCGAAGCTCCGCAAAGGAAGAAACCGACCTTAAAAAGTTTTGGTTAACCTGTATTCTTAGAAAAATTCCCAAAAACAAGCTAGAAGCTGGCTCCCAAAAAGAATTCACGTTACACAAGATCAAATCCAGGTCCAAATGCCCCAGCTGTTTTTGATAACCCCAATATAATTCCTAAGATCCTTCGAAAACAAGAGCAGCAAGAAGGTTCGACTGCTTCCAGTCCTGAAACAGTTCAACGTAGCCATTTTACAACCCCTGTTAAAATTCTGTTCCGTTCAAACCCTACTTCCCCGTGCTCATCATCTACTTCCCCAACCACTGTTTCCACACCTCCATCCACTATGAATACCATCACTACTACTCCAATTATCCCAGTTGCCCTAGTTGTTCCACTTATCCCAGTTGTTCCGCTTATCCCCGTTAATATGGCTAATAGATATGCACCCTTACAGCTGCCTGCAAATCTTGGGGCTATGCCTCAGGATTACTAGACTAAAATTACCTATTTTGATGGCACAAATTCCTGCACAGCCCTACAGCATACAAAGAAAATGCAGGATTACTTTGAGAGTTATGAGATTGATGATGACAGTGTAAGAATGAAGATTTTTGTCCAAAGTTTGACTGGTGATGTCAGGACCTGGTTTAGATCACTCCCAGCCAATTCCATAGGAGACCCAGAAGCCTTATATCAGTCCTTTATCAATAGGTAGGAGAAAAAGAAAGACCCCTTGCACATATTATCTGAATATGACACTATCAAAAGAGGCCCTTAGGAAACGATTTTGGATTATTGTGCAAGGTTCAATAATGTCTACAATGCAATACCACAAAACTTAAGACCTCCACCTGATCTTTCTTTGTACAAATTCCCTGATGGTTTTGATGCTGAAATGGCTTATCAGCTAAGGGAAAGAGCCCCTCAAATTCTTGCAGAGATGCAAAATGTTGCTGTTAGTGTGGAGGCGAACCTAATTGCCAAAAGAAACAGAGCTAGAACCGAGAGAAGAACTACCTTTAAGGAAGAACCCTCAGCCTTAGACCAGAAGTTGGATGCTATTATCAATGGCATGCATAGGCTGGGAGACATAGTAGAGAGTGTTGAGAGGAAATCATAATGGGAAGGGAAACAACCCAACACCATAAGGAATCCAAAATTCAGGAAAAATCAAACCACAAATGCTGGAAGGGCTAGTCCTGACCATGATATTAGGCCTCCTTTCCAAGAAAACTACGCAGAGGCATCCACATCCAATGAGCCCACATAAGAGACTCACATAAACTTGATAGATTCAAAAAATGAGTAGCAAATCTTTCTCACTCAAGAAGACCAAGACTACCCTGATATAAAACAATTTTAGACCAAGACGAGAGAGTCTTTTGATTTTAAACAAGGTTATGATTCTGCTGTATATGAGATCCACAAACAATATGAGCTGAGAACAAGAACCATTGATATCCCTGCACCTAGCAAAACAAAGGACATCAAACAACCTAATAACATTAAAGGCAGGGTTGTCATAACAAAACCAACTAATATTGCTGTCCCAAACCCGCATTAGGTAACCGTAGAGGACATATCAGACATACAACCTCCTACTGATCAGCCTCTACCTTCTTCTTCCTCAAAACAAAATTTGAACGACACTCCAAAAAATCTTCCCAAGACAGAAATACCACAAACTGTCATTCACCATAACATAGACAATCCAAAGGAAAATACAGAGAGTATTCTGGAAAAGGAGAAATATGCTACTATTAATGCTAAGAATCTATCAGAAAAATCATTCAATTTAGAAGCAGAGATTGGAAAACTTAAAATATCCATCCCCCTCTCCTAACTTGCCAAACATGATGTATATAGGCAACAAATTCAAAGAGCACTTCAACTACCAGAGGTCAGGGATGATGAAAATGTTCTAGATGATACCCCTGAGCTGTTGTTTGGTCCAAAAGTTAATGGAAAAACAACATATGGATCTATTCCACATTTTTATGTCAGTCTGCACATACATGACAAAATCTTGCACAATGCTATGTTTGACTCAGGTACAAAATCTTATGCCCAAAGCTATGATGGAAAAGCTAAACCTTGATGTCATAAGACCCTACAAGGATATATACTCCTTTGACTCAAGCCAAGTCAAATGCTTAGGCTTAATCAAAGACCTTTGTGTGTCTTTAGTCCAATTTTTCAACAAGACAATCCTAATGGACGTAGTAGTTGCTGACATTCCAACAAAATATGGTATGCTCCTATCAAGATCATGGGGGGAAAAACTACAAGGATCCCTTCAACTCGACCTCTCTTATGCCACCATATCTGTCTTTGGGCAACCAAAGAGACTGTATAGAGAAACACTGATGAAGTATGTGGTGAGTAGTGAGGAGATGCCCCAAAATTTTCCAATTTACTCAATCCATTCTGATATGGATTCATTTATTCTTTTTAATGATGATAACAATCCTCCAACTGATGAGAAACCTCTAGCTTTAGAGCTAAAGATATGCATAAATGAAGAACCGGTTGCCCGTGCCCATGAAATAGTCACAACAGTCAAGGCAGCCAGTAAACAACAAGAACCTCCTCAAACTGAAGTTCTAGATCTGCCCAATCCTAAAATAACTGAAACTCTTGATACAAACCAAAAACAAGAAATTACATGGTATTTAGAGTTTGATGGTTCTTTCAACAAGTTAAGAGTAGGGGCAGGTGTATGAATTCACAATACACATGACAATCATGCAGAAGGCCATGCCTATAGACTAAATTTCAAATGTACCAACAACATGGCAGAATATGAAGCTCTCCTCTTAGGCCTAAAACTGCTCAAAATTCTAGGAGCTACAAAAGTGTCCATTCTAGGTGACTCCGATTTGATCATCCAACAAATGAAGGGCAACTTCGTTACTAATGACAATAGGATGAGGGCCTATAGGACTACTGCAACAGATATACTTAACACCTTCACTAAATCCGAGCTTGCCAAGATTTCTAGAAACCATAACATACATGTACACAGCCTAGCCACTTTTGCTAGTACATGTAAGCTTCCCTTTGAGCCGAATCACCATTTTACTGCTGAGATAAAACATAGGCCCTGCTGTTCCTAACAATATTAGAGATTGGCAAGTATTTGAAAATGATGCCCACATTAACAATTTCCTCACTCTTGAGGGCGATTTTTCAAATTTAAACATTGACATGGAGGCCGTGAACAATTCCCAACAACAAACAAATGAAAATCAGCAGGCTGTAACAGCTGCAACAACAAAACAAATCCTGAACCCAACTGTTTTTGACAATGCAAACATAGAATAACTGAAACATATGCATTTAGAGGAAACCGTCAAAGCAGAGGCTGAGTTCATTGATCTGAAGAATAATTTTTTGTCTGCTGGCCTTACTCCATTAGAAGATATGTTTGATGACAATGATGTGCCCAAAAAGCCAATAATGGAGCCTTTAGATGCTGCTATAGAAGAACACAACATAGGGACAGCAGAACGACCCAAAATGATTAAGTTGTCCAAAAATCTGCCCCCTGATCAAAAGCCAAAGTATGTGGATTTGTTCAAAGATTTCCAAGATGTATTTGCTTGGAGTTATGAGGACTTGAAGTCCTATGAAACCTCAGTGATTCAACATACCATTCCCTTAAAACCAAATCAAAAACCATTCAAGCAGAAACTTAGAAGAATAAACCCTATGCTTCTTCCCCTCATTGAGATGGAAGTAAAGAGAATGTTTGAAGCAGGTATTATAGCACCCATCAGATTCTCTGAATGGGTATCCAATCTGGTTCCCACAAGGAAAAAATCAGGTGAGATCAGACTGTGTGTAGAACTAAGAAACTTAAACTAGGTCTTGTTTAGAGAGTTTTCGGCGAAATCACATAGAGAATAATCTGTCGATGCGTTTCGAACCAACCAGTGTGGTTCATCGTCAGGACAAGTTGAATATCCAATCCAGCTTAGCTTGTTAAATAGTATGTGCAGAGACTCCAACGGCTATATTGCCAACGGCTAATTTTGACCTAATGACCTAAGTCAAACAGTTTGACTTAGGTCATTAGGTCAAAATTAGCCGTTGGAGTCTCTGCACATACTATTTAACAAGCTAAGCTGGATTGGATCTTCAACTTGTCCTGAAGATGAACCACACTGGTTGGTTCGAAATGCGTCGACAGATTATTCTCTATGTGATTTCGCCGAAAACTCTCTAAACAATGTTATGGATCACATAAGTCTAAATTCCTTATTAAACTAGGTCTCTTTAAAAGACCACTACCCTCTGCCTAAAATGGACCACATTCTACAAAGAGTAGTGGGTTCCTCTAGGATCTCTTTACTAGATGGATTCTCAGGTTTCAATCAAATACTTGTTCACCCAGATGACCAAGACATGACAGCCTTTACTACACCCTGGGGAACATTTAAGTATGTTAAAATGCCTTTCGGGCTAAAGAACGTTGGTGCCACCTTTCAAAGGGAAATGGATATTGCATTTGCCAAGGAAATCCATGAATTCCTTGTTGTCTATCTTGATGACTAAACCCCTTTCTCCAAATTTGATCAAGAGCACCTCAAACACTTAAGGCAGATCTTCATGACATGCAGGAAATATGGCATTTCCTTGAACCCCAAGAAGTCCTTGTTTGGCCTTGAGGAAGGTAAGTTGCTAGGCCACATCATCTCAAAGGACGGTATCAGAATCGATCTGGAAAGAATTCAAGAAATCCTTCAAATTCCATACCCAGGAAACATAAAAGAGTTGCAAGCATTCCTTGGAAAGATCAATTTCCTAAGGAGATTTATCCCAAACTTAGCAGAAATGATAAGACTGCTAAGTAACATGTTAAAAAAGGATGCCAAGGTAAGATGGTCTCTGGAAACCAAGCAGGCTTTTGAGAGTATCAAAACCGCCTTGACTCAAACGCCCGTACTCACAAGTCCACAATTTGACAAGGATTTTATCATCTTTTCCTTTGCTTCGGAACACACGATAGCTATTGTCCTTCTGCAAAAGGATGATCAAGGAAATTAAAATCCTATTGCATTTTTTAGCCGAGCCTTAAGAGATGCACCTCTAAAATACCAAATCATGGAAAAACAGGCCTATGCCCTTGTCAAAGCCATCAAAGACTTCAGAGTTTATATTTTGTATTCACATGTGATTGCCTATGTCCCAAACTCTGTTGTAAAAGACATATTAACCCAAGAGGGACTAGAAGGCAAAAGAGGCAAATGGATTGCCAGTATTCTTGAATATGACATTGAGATAAAACCCACAAAGTTGATAGAGGGACAAGGTTTAGCCAAGCTAATGTCCAAAACAAATCTTCAGGCCTTAGACATCAACTAGCTGGACAATGAACAGGAGTTGGCGACTCCACAGATCAGTGAAAACTTTTTACAATCCCCATGGTATGCCGATATTTGCTATGTATTGTTAAACCTCTGTGCTCCCCCAGGATTGTCCAAAACCAAGAAAATATTTTTGAAGATGAAAGCCCTAAAGTTCTGTGTCTTAGATGGTGCCCTGTTTTGGAAAAATCATGAACGAATATTGCTAAACTGTTTAACCATAAATGAAACCAACAACATCATGAAAGAGTTCCATGCAGGGGACTGTGGAGGGCATCTATATTGGAAGTCCACTGCTAACAAGATTTTAAGGGCTGGTTATTATTGGCCCTCTCTATTTGCAGATGTTAAAAAATTTGCTGTCTCATGTCACAAATGCCAAATATTTGAAGGAAAAAGAAAACTGCTCCCTTTGCCCCTTAAGCCTATCTCGACCGAACAACCTTTTCAACAATGGGGTCTTGACTTCATAGGTGAAATCCACCCCTCTTCTTCAGGCCGGCACAAGTGGATTTTAACAGCCACAGACTATTTCACCAAGTGGATTGAGGTCATCCCATGTAGGCAAGCCAATGACTCCACTATTATCCGGTTCCTTGAAGACAATATCCTTTCTAGATTTGGCTACCCTGAGAAAATCATCACTGACAATGCTGCTGCTTTCAAATCCAGAAATATGATCAACTTCTGCCATAAATTTCACATTACCTTGGGCCACTCTTCAGCTTATTA
>APFE030449182.1:201991-233063 GCA_000404065.3 Pinus taeda | reverse complement strand
ATTAAAACAACCTTTTTAACTCTTTTTTTCTATTAGTCATAAGTTTTTTTCCTTGTTTTTCTATATCAATTTATTACTTTTAAATTTTGACTTAGCAATATTTTTTGTTTTTTAATATTTTCAAATTAGTTTTATAATAGGATTTCCATTCTTTTTACCAATATAATTATTATATATATATATTTTGTGTGTCAAGTTGTTTGTTATTCTCCAGACTTGATTTGTGGCTTGAAGAGCCGACACGAGCATCTAAGTGGTCAAAGTCACCCGAGGATCACACTTGCTCTAGGCTACACCAATCTTTAGCTAATTGGATTTTTTGAGCATGTATTTTCCCGTAGCACAAGGCACAACCAGCCCCATTGATCCTGGGTCACCTTATTGACGAGATCTATCCTCAACCAATTATACTAGTAAAACTTAACATTTATTTTAAATAATATAAATTAAAATTTATTAATAATCCCAAATTTTTAAAAAAATCTGAAATATATAAGTAGAACTTCGACGTAAATCACATATAGAAAGACCTTTGTCGACGCACCAACCAGTGTGGTTCATCGTGACGACAAGTTGAAGAAATAGATCCAGCTTCGCATGTTAAATAGTCTGAGCAGAGCCTCCAATGGCTATCTTGACCAACGACTAATTTTGACTTAAGGGGACCAGAGTCAAAAAGTCAATTAATACTCTGACCAGAGCCTCCTACTGCTATCTTGACCAACGATTAATTTTGACTTAGGGACCACCAATGATTAATTTTGACTTAGGGACCACAGTCAAAAAGTCAATTGACTTTTTTTATTCTGGTCCCTAAGTCAAAATTATCCGTTGGTCAAGATAGCCTTTGGAGGCTCTGCTCAGAGTATTTAACATCAACTTGTCCTGACGATGAACCATACTGATTGGTTCGAATGGACAAAAGTCTTTCTATATGTGATTTAAGCCAAAGTTTTACTTATAATTATTATAGATCACAGAAGCCTCAATTCAACAATCTCAAATATATTTTAATTAAAATTAAAAAACATTAAATAAATTAATTTATATAAACTCTGAAATATGTTTGGATTAAAATTAAAAACAATTAAATCAATTAAATTTATAAAATTTTATTTATATTTTGAAATATATGCAACAATCGCAATTTTATTTATTTTGATTATATATTTATTGGTTTTTATTTTTATTTAGTTTTGATTATAATTTAAAAAAAAAAATTATTATTTAAACTAAAATAAATTATTTTACTCGCTAAATTACTAAAAATTGGGTGGCGTGACGTGCTTCTCTATAATTTGGTAGCTACGCTGGTAACGTGACCCGTTTCCTTCTTTCCTCCCCATTAATTTGGTAGCTATGTTTGGATTAAAATTAAAAAACATTAAATCAATTAAATTTATAAAATTAAAATATGCAACCATCCGCAATTTTATTTATTTTGATTATATATTTATTGGTTTTATTTTTATTTAGTTTGATTATAAATTTATTATGTTTCAAATTATATTTTAAAATATAGAATTGTTTCGCATTTTGGGATGAATTAATTTCAATCCTATTTTATTTATTAATTTTAATTGGGATGAATTAATTTCATCCTATATTTTTTTAAATGGAAAATGATTTTATTATTTAATTTAATTTAATATATTATTAATTTTAATTGTGATTTAATTAATTTGATTCATAAACAAATTAAAAAAAATAAAATTATTATTTAAACTAAATAAATTATTTTACTTGCTAAATTACTAAAAATTGGGTGGCGTGACGTGCTTCTCTATAATTTGGTAGCTACGCTGGTAACGTGACCCGTTTCCTTCTTTCCTCCCCATTAATTTGGTAGCTACGTTGGTAACGTAACCCGTTTCCTTCTTTCCTCCTCCATTAAATTATTAAGTGGGTTTCCCTTCTAATTACTCTTGTCCTTGCGAGTCCGCACGTTTCATAATTGAAGGCAGTACACAAACGCAGGTTTCATAATTGAACGCGGTACACAAACGCATCGCAGCGAAATGGATGTCAAGCGTTGTGTTTGGGCTGTTTTATTTGCCTTTCATAGCGGGGTTGCATACGGATATGAATTGCAGTCCAAGCCGGATCCTAGTGATGCTCGTGCCACCGCGCGATGGCTGGTATCCCAAAATTTATGGGGAGTATTAAGGTCCTAATCCCCAATTCCCTTCTTTCATAATTACTAAACTCTACTGGAGTTCATGACGAAATATTCATCTGACCTGGTATTACGTATTTCATGAATTTGATTGTAATTCAATCCATTAAAATTGCTTTAGCTTATCTTCAAACAGGGTTTACGATTCTGGAAAAATAAAATTCTAAAATAATTTACAGCATTTATTAGCAAGCTCTTTGAAATACCTGAGTGTTACTAGGATGAGACCTTAGGGTACGTGATCAAAGAGGAAATTAACAGAGGATATATATCTTACATTAATATAAAACCATGGAGGCATCAAATTACCGGCATCTTATAACAGAGGAAGACAAAAGCATAAACATATAGCAATATATATATAATTGTCCCTCTGCCCCTATTCTGTTTTACGACAGCATAGAGTTGTTTTTAGTGTGATTTTGAGCATTTAATTGTTCTTAGTGTGATTTTTTTGGAAGCTTTTGCTGTGAATTTTTGTTCTTAGTGTGATTTTTTTGGAAGCCTTTGCTGTGAATTTTTCTCTAAAATTACGCAGAAATTCATTGAAATCACAATAAAGAAGTGCACAATAGAAGTACCTTGGGTTTTTTCAGGGTGCTAAATCCATACATACAGTCAAAAGCCCAGTTTGAATAACACAAATCAAGATTTCACCTCAATTTTTTTTTTGCCAAATTCCAGCACCAAAAACTCCAAAAAGTCGCACTAAAGACAACTCCCATTTTTACCTTGACTTGGGACGTTCACTCCAGACAGTTTTCAAATTTACGAATTGACAGCATGACTGAGCAAGTGTATCCTTTTTCATTCTCCATCCGTCGACCCAAAACCTTGAGACTTGAATCTCCATATATCACTTTATTTGAATTACAGAGTTAACCCAGAGTTAAGCAACACAGTTTCCAACAATCTAAGAGTACTTCAAGAGGCACTTTAATGGCATATGATTGTCTGCAAAATTTAGCCAGAGAACCAACAAACCCTGCGAGGCACTAGTAGCTGATGATATGTCATATATCTTCGTCACTTGTGCCAACCATTTGCTTCTCACCCATCTGTCACTAGCACTTGGACAAAAGTGGGCTACCACTCAAAAGGTACTTTGATCATTTTGCAATTGAGTGCTTATACTTGTTTTTTTTGGGCATTTAGTGTGCATTAATCTGGAAAATTGATAGACTCTAACTGTGATCTTGTTCTCTCACCTTACTTTGGGGGTTAATCTTTGATCCTAGTCCATTGAGACCTCCCTTAAGGCCCTTCAGGTATAGGAGGGAAACTACTTGAGAAGCCCTAATTGAGATAGCGTAATTCTATCTTCCCATACATCATAATTAACACCTTCCATCTTACATTACAAGCCCATATCTCACTTCCATTTTGCAGGTTCAACTTGCCATTGGTTCTTGGGGATTTGGCACTCATATGTTCACATACATTGGGTAGGGCCTGTAAACTTAGCCACGGGAGGTTGATGCAGCTAAAGAAATAGAAAGAGCATATCATGGCCACAACAAAACAAAGAAAGAAAAGTTAAAATTTAAAAGATGGCTAGGGACATAAAGATTAGCATGTGGGCAAAAGCCTAGCATGAGCTCTACCTCACTCATATGGCCATCACCCATTTCTTGAGCACTTATTGCTCCATTACATCAAAAGAAGGAACCCTTGCATGTCCTAACCCCAATGAGTGATAAACTGACTCATCTTAAAGGGCTAATATAACTACTACATCATACTAAGCAAACTCTAACCCTTGAGCTATATGCAATAATACAAGGAAAAAATTCAAGATGAAGTAAAAGACACACAAGAGGGGTGGAAAATAAGGTTGAGTTTGTAACTCATGCATCCACAAATGCTTCCTCCTCTCATTTATACACTCAGTATGAGGATACCCCATTAGTTGGTCCTTTGTCCCTGCCACTTAGTCATGAAGTCTTCTCCCCTCCATTACCATCATTACTATTCACTAACTCCCATCATTTGAAGCATGGACCAAGGAAATGTTACTTCCCCTTACGGGCTGGAAGCACCTAATAGGGTTGACCTTTAGCCATCCTTTTCTAGGGAAAAAAACATCTTTGCAAGATTAGGGTTTTGATTTTGGAAAGAGATCCTTGTTTGAAGTATTAAATTTCCCTTAACATTCAAGTTTGGTTCACTTATATGCATTATTGATCTTGGTTCCTAATGACTGGTTGTTGTCACTAGAATCCATGTTGTTCTTGTCAGGTTGTCCAATAGCCCAGGTCTTGGGCACCTGCTCCATAGGTACCCAAGCCCTCCAAAGAAGTATATTGGCACAAACAGCTGAAGCATTGAGATTCTTGTTGTTGAAATATGTACCTAGGTTCGGTCTTCATAAATATGAAATGTACTATTGATTCTTGTATATTGTAAAAAGGAAGAAAAAATATTATTGTTATTTTTGGTAGTATGTGTTTTATGCTCAAGGTTATTTTATTTAGAGGTCAAGCACCGAGTGAGTGCTTCTAGGATTTGTCATAGAGTCAAGAAGTCAATAGAGTCATTGTCATATGAAGAAGACCCCATTGGGCATATTATAACATGTCAAAATAATTGTTTTTGTATTTAAGTGTCAAAATACCCCACCAAGACCAAGCGGCCTGGCAGTTATAAGAAGTCGGCCTCATTAGGGCATGTCGTCCTCCTTGGAAGCCTATATATAGGAGGGAATTCGATCTCCTATGGACACTCACTCAGTTCTCATCATCTAAGCAAAGAAAAGGCAGAAGAAAGGCAAGCGAAGAAGGATCGAAGGACAAAGAACGAAGGTTTTGGGTTATTTCTCTCTCTTCTCTCACAGGTGCGAAGATAAGGCTAGGGTTTTGCAGCAACAAGATCGAAGTTGTGAAAGTTGCAGAAAGAAGGTTGAAGAAAGGACTACTAGGTCACCTACTAGCCCTAGAAGGAGAAGCAACCCAAGCGAAGGAAAAAGGAAGCCTTAGAAGCCCTAAATGTGCTCACACGTGTGGAAGCAACAACTATTGCAGGGGCCAAAATTTCAGACTTGCAATGGAGGCCGAAATTCTGTAGCTAGGGCACGAAATTGTGCAGCTAGAAGAGATTTGACTGGGTTTGACTTGGATAGAAGAAACACATCATCAAGAAGGTCTGGCTTGGTCTTGGTCTAGAGATCTTGGAATTCGTCATTTGAAGAATCTATAAGAAGAGAAGAGATTTGTGGGTTTTCCTCTCAAGAAAAGAGGTTTTGGCCCTGACATGCAGCTTACATCTTGTGTTCTTGTGTGCTATTGATCTTCATCTTTTTGGTAGTTGTTTGATGATAAGAAGAACATAATAATTAGAGAAGAAGCTAATAATCAATATAAAGTAAAAATACATTACAAGTAGTTATAAAATTTAAGAGAAATCATCCTAAGTATAGCCCTATCAATTTCTCAACATGGTATCAGAGCTAAGGTTGACAAAGGGCATGATGAAGCTCACTACATATTTGAAAAAGTCATTGAAGAATTTCTCTATGATGGCAAGTCACCTCAAGCAAGGCATCAAAGCATTTTGAAATCTGCTATTATCTATGAAGAGTCATATGACCAAGACTTTTACTATAGACAAAGGGTTATTCTCAACACTTACAGGTACGTTTGAGGATGAAAAGACATGGGTAATTGACAGTGGAGCATCCATACATATGACAGGTGAGCATAAACAACTAAAGGACCTATCAAGAGGAAAACCTTTCTACTTTGTTGAACTTGGAGACAAGAAGAGCTATCCTATAAGAGGGATTGGATCAACTTCGCTAGAGCTGGAAAATGTAGGAAACATACATCTCAACAACATTCTATTTGTAGCAGGTTTGCAATCATGTCTAGAAGATAAGGGAGATAGAGTCGCCTATATAGATGGAAAGGTTATGGTATGGGATAAAGGCTCTAGCATCAACAATGCAAGAGTCATTGGGATTCAACAAGGAAGACTCTACAGGTTACTTACCCCTCCCTCTCAAGACTTGGCTCACATTGAAGTCAACCCATGTGAGCTTTGGCATAGAAGGTTTGTACACCTTCACTACAAAATCTTACCAACTCCAAACTTGACGGTGAATGGCGTCCCTGAACTTAAGGAGGATCATGAAGGAGTGTGCAAGGGATGTGCATTAGGTAAAAATGTTAAGAAACCATTTGGAAGCAGTGCTTCAAGATCAAAAGAAATCCTGGATTTCATTCACTTAGATGTCTGTGGCCCTATTTCTACAAAGTTTCTTGGAGGTCATCTATACTATGTAACTTTCATTGATGACCACTCAAGGAAAACTTGGATCTATTTGTTGAAGTCCAAGGATGAAATATTTGAAAATTTTCAAGAATTCAAAGCAGAAGTAGAAAATCTTACAAAAAGAAGGATACAAATACTAAGATCTGACAATGGAGGTGAATACACATCAAAAGAGCTCATAGATTTCTGTAAGGAGGCTGGAATTAAGAGGGAGCTGATAGTTCTATATAATCTAGAGCAAAATGGAGTAGTTGAATGAAAGAATCGCTCAATTGAAGAAAGTGTTAGAGCTATGTTACACGATCATGACTTATCTCAATTTTTGTGGGGTGAAGCATCTAAAACAACTGTCTACATTCAAAATTGAAATCCTCACAGATTATTGGACAACATGACTCCTGAAAAAGCATTCACTGGGAAGAAACCATGTGTAGACCATCTTCGGATATTTGGTTGTCATGTCTACATTCACATTCCAAAAGATAAAAGAAAGAAGTTGGATCTTGCAAGCATGAAAGGAATATTTGTTGGCTATAGTAACACTTCAAAGGCATATAGGATCTACATAAAGGAAGGGCATCGAATTGAAGTAAGACGAGATGTGATATTTGGTGAAAGTGTTGCATATAAGAAAAATCTAAAGATCTCACGATTGACTTTGATGATGAAGAACTACAAATATTTGAAGAATGTTCTAAAGAGGAAGAATATTCCAATCATGAAGAAGAAGGTCCTAGTGAACCTATGCAACAAGTCATCATTCCTAAAAATAGAAAGAGACCTAATTGGTTAAAGTCTACTCTTCAAGATGCAGAAGGACATGGAGCAACCAAGGGTACATTTAGGGAAAGTAAGAAGCCTAAAAGATATTCAGGGTACGTAGCCTATATGACAAAGTTGATTGAAGCCGAACCATTCACCTTTGAAGATGTTGTCAATCATCAAGAATGGAAAGATGCTATGAATGAAGAATGGAGTTTGGGAAATCGTTCCTAAGCTGAAAGACAAATTTGTGGTGACTTTTGAGTGGCTCTACAAGATTAAGCATGCAATAGATGGAAGTATTGATAAATATAAAGCAAGGTTTGTGGCTAGGGGTTTCTACCAACAAGAAGGCATTGATTATGAAGAGACATTTGCACCTACAACTAGATACAGGACTATATGTTCGTTGGTCTCTTTGGTAGCATCGATGGGATGGAAAATCCATCAAATGGATGTCAAGACATCATTCCTAAATGGTATTATCGATGAAGAAGTCTATATAGAACAACCTTTGGGATTTGAAGTGAATGATAGAGAGACTCACGTCTGCAGGCCGAAGAAGGCACTTTATGGCCTTAAGCAAGCTCCAAGGGTTTGGTATGCAAGGATGGACACATACAAAGATTGGGGCTCTCAAAGAGTTCTGTTGATCCGAATTTATATATCAAGGTAGTGAAGAATGAACATATAATCATTCTTATATATGTGGATGATTTTTCTCATAACAGGTGTGGAAGGTCGTATTCAAGAATGTAAGAAGCAATTGGCAAGAATTCAACATGAAGGATCCAGGGCTGATGCACTATTACTTGGGGTTGGAAGTTTGGCAAGGACTTGGTGAGATATACCCAGGTCAAGGAAAATATGTTATTAAGATGCTGCAGAGGTTTGGCATGATGGATTGCAAACCTATGACAATCCCCATGATCACAAGTTTGAAGAGGCTAAGAAGTTCTGATTCAAGCCCCGTGGATCCTACAAGGTATAGAAAATTGGTTGGCTCTCTGATGTATCTGGTGAATACTCGACCAAACATTTGTTTTGCAGTGGATATTCTCAGCTAGTTCCAGATAGAGCCCAAGTATGACCATTGGATAACAACCAAGCATATATTGAGATATTTGCGAGGAACAATCCATTATTGCTTGAAGTATGATAGAAAGAATGATGTCCAATTGATTGGATATACAAATTCTGATTGGGGAGGCGGTGAGACAGTTGGAAGAAGCACTACTGGAGGATGTTTTAGTTTGGGATCCTCTATGATATCATGGATGAGTAGAAATCAAGAGTCAATTTCTTTGAGTAGTGTTGAGGCTGAATACATTGCAGCATGTGAAGTAAGCAGAGAAGTTGTCTGGTTGAGGAAGCTGCTATCCGACCTATTTGAAGGATCGATGGATCCCACAATTATGCATTGTGATAACACCAGTTGCATAAGATTGTTTGAAGAGCCAATATTCTACGGAAAGACAAAGCACATAAATAACAAGTATCATTACATACGAAAGCTACTGCAAGATGGAGTGTTGCAGCTACAATATATCTCCATCGATGAGTAGGTAGCTGACATTTTGACAAAAGCTCTTCCTATTAAGAAGCTTGTGTATTTGAGAGACAAGCTTGGATTGGTTGATATATCCTCCCTAGTTGAGAGGGAGAGATAGACACGTTGTTCTTGTCTTCACTTTGTAATGAAATAATGGAGGATTGGGTAAGCATCTGGTTTCCGATACTCTTTGAGGATAAGGTAGTGCATCCAGTTGTCGCACAAAGTGTCTAGGCACCGCGACAACGCTCAGAGTAAGGGCTGTCACTCTAATCCTCACTCACTCCGTTTAGACTCTCTACTAGACAAGTCAAGGGGGGTAGTCTCTAGGGTGAATGAATGAGGGTAGCCTGTGGAACACAAACTCTAGGAGACTTAAAGATGAACAACTTGATGAATGCAAACAAGTCCTGGTTAACTGAAATGGATAAATTTTAATAAAATAAGACACAACCACAAGATAGAAATGATTTCCAGACCAGTGTCTTATGTTCAATTAACCAAAGACTAAATAAAAACAAGTTACCCACAACAATTTATAATGTGGCGAAAGCGACGATCATGAATAATTAAATGTCAATGCCCAAAACCTTATCACGCAAGATATTCTAGCAATTAAATCCTGTGAAGAATTATGATTTTAATTAATTTTTGGCCAGAAAATTTAATTAATTAAATTTTCACCTAGGTAAATTTAAATTCTCTTAGGATTTTAATTAATTTTTGGCCAGAAAATTTAATTAATTAACCTATGAGGGGATAAATTATTTTTCCAACCCTCGAGACACTTTACATCATGGTTTTCATATTTTTTACATCATAAGGGGGAAAACCCATTTGCAATAGACCCTCATAGACTACCCATTTCTGCGACACAAATATAATCCAGCAAACCAAGCAATTTGTAATAAAATAATATAACCAAATAGTTATGATTATTCCCAAATTACTTTTACATAGACTCGATCCAGAATACTAGGGCTTGCCTAAGATCCTAGTGACAAAATCAATTCCAGCTTTGGGGTAAGACTAGAGGAAAACTTTGCCAACCATCCAAGAATGGATCGGTGAGACAAAAAACCTCCTAGAATGGAGATCATCACTAGAAAAGTAGGTTTACCTAAGTCGTTACATACATGACACGAATTTGCTGAGATTATGTACATTATACACATGCAAAAAGGTTTTACATAACATCTTGGAAGTCAAATTGATGATGATAGTTAGACGGCACAGACACATCGATTAAGTGCTATTCCTTTTCCGAAAAAAAGAGGGTGTACTGTTATGGGTCGTTGACATGTAGTGGCCGACACATCCAATAGGTAAGAGTAGTCGAAGAGGAATATCCTTGAGGATGTGTTATTCCAAGACAAGAATTGTCCTAAAAGGACATACCCTTTGAACACCCAGGTGGGGTATGTGCCTTGAGAGACAATGATGACAGTGTCTATCAATCGTTTATCTCGCCAACATTGTGCTCTAATATTATGGAGAGATAGAGCTGTTAGTCAAGGCCTTGCTATTTGACAATGTTGGTTGGTATGATGAGATGCAATAAGATAAGCTGAAATTAAAACTTATGAGATGGCTTAACAATCCAACTCTTCTTATGAGATCTCTTCAATTTGAGAATGTCCGTGTACCATTATGAGTACATCCCTAGTTAAGAGGAAGTGTTGAAATATGTAACTAGGTTCGGTCTTCATAAATACGAAATGTACTCTTGATTCTTGTATATTGTAAAAAGGAAGAAAAATTATTAATGTTATTTTTGGTAGCATGGGTTTCTTGCTCAAGGTTATTTTATTTAGAGGTCAAGCACCCATTGAGTGCTTCTAAGGTGTGTCATAGAGTCAAGAAGTCAATAGAGTCATTGTAACATGAAGAAGACCCCATTGGGCATATGGTAACATGTCAAAAGAATTCTTTTTGTAATTAAAGTGTCAAAATAACCCTCCAAGACCAAGTTGGCTTGGCAGCTAAGTAGGACTCATTAGGGCATGTCATCCTCCTTGGAAGCCTATATATAGGAGGGAACTCAACCTCTTGTGGACACTCACTCACTTCTCATCATCTAAGCAAAGAAAAGGTAGAAGAAAGGCAAGTGAAGAAGGATAAAAGGATGAAGAACGAAGGTTTTGGGTTATTTCTCTCTCTCACACACACATGCGAAGCTAAGGCTAGGGTTTTGCAACAGCAAGATCGAAGTTGTGAAAGTTGCAAAAAGAAGGTCTAAGAAAGGACTACTAAGTCACCTACTAGCCCTAGAAGGAGAAGCAACCCAAGCGAAGGACAAAGGAAGCCTTGAAAGCCCTAAATTTTCTCACGCGTGTGGAAGCAACAATTGTTTAGGGGCCGAAATTTTCGGATTTGCAGTGGAGGCCGAAATTCTATAGCTGGGGGTCGAATATGTGCAGCTGGAAGAGATTTGACTAGAAGAAGCACATCATCAAGAAGGTCTGGATTGGTCTTTGAAGGGTATTGGTCTTGGTCTAGAGGTCTTAGAATTTGTCATTTGAGGAATCTATAAGAAGAGAAGAGATTTGTGGGTTTTCCTCTCAAGAGGAGAGGTTATGGCCCTAACTTGTAGCCTACATCCTTTGTTCTTGTGTACTATTGATCTTCATATTTTTGGTAGTTGTTTGATGATAAGAACAACATAATAATAAGAGAAGAAGTTAATAATAAAGCAAAAGTGAAAATACATCACAAGGAGTTATCAAATTTAAGAGAAATCATCCTAAGTATAGCGCTATCGATTTCTCAAAACGTGGGCCTCCTAGCAACATCATTGGATGACACGTGTCCCAGAGCACCTTCAGTACCCAAGACATCGGTTGATTTTGACCCAAATTTGAGGATTCTTCAGAATGACACAACTGGACCCAGCATGCCCCCAAGTTGGCCTTGACACAACTTGATGGGCAATAGTTGATTCAGAGCTCAAATGATGATGTTCTTACCATGAGAGATTAGGGAGGGCTTGTTGCACCAAGGAAGCCCTTAATGCTAGAGCAAAGGAGGCCTCTTGTAGCAGTTGGAGACCCATGGAGACCACTTCATAGTGCCCCAATGGGATCTTGGGACCCCATAGGAGGCAATGAGGTGAATTTTAGGGCCAAACCTTAAATCATGGACTTAACATGCTTCTACACCATTTTGGACACCTCATCACCCTTGCACATGACATTTGGAGCACTTACATTGGATGACGTCAACCCTAGAGAGCTTATGGCTCACACATATGGGCTAATTAGGGCATATTTTCATAAAACTATTGGGTTGGCTTGTAACCCAAGTACTTTTTATCATCAAACTTGTTTTAGGGGCTTTTGTAGGATAATTAGTAGTCTTAATCCTTATATAAATAGAGGATAGGTTCATTTGTATTGAATCATCATCACTTGTGACTATTTCGGTCCTCTTGGAGAATTTCAACCTTTGTGAATGCTTGTGGAGATATGACTCTATGGTGTACTTTTCTATTTGAAGCTATTTCTTTGGTCTTGGAGATGTTACTTTGGAGCAATAAGGGATTGTACATGCATTCTATCTTGTAAGTGTGCCTTGGTTTTATTAATCTTTATTTTTGTCTGTATGGAATGATTTATTATGTAGGGTTTCTATTGTGCTAGTTATTGTTAAAAATCATTGTATGGAATCTAGATGGTAACATTGTATGCATTACTCATTAGGAGAATGTTAATGGCAATCCCCTTGGTGTGTCTTTAAACTAGCTCTCTCAAGTGGTTTTGTTCCCTCACAAAAGTAATAGTTAGGGTTTCGAAAGGTAGGGCTTCATTATTCCCTTACTCCTTACCAAGACTTAGCATATTTTTATCTCCCATAGACTCCATCATCCCAGGGACTAGGCACTGGCCTTGTCACTGTTGATCACCTACAAAATTTACCATAAAACTCATTTTTTGGCTCCTAATCTCATTTTCGGCTCCTTAATAAGGTTAAGTCACTAGCTATGGCTAGGGCACGGGAGGTAGAAATTAATGTATAGATTCAATACTGCTCATGAAATTCGCTAAATCACAAGACTTGAAGCTACTCTACTGATCTGCGGAGAAACATCGCACATACACAAAGATTTATCTAGGGGAAAGCAACTGCTCAAAACCCATTATTATATGTATTGCATTAATCAAAAAATAGAGAAGAAATACAATGCTTGCTCAAGCCTGAGCACACCCTGCAAGTGTATAGTCTATCCCTCTGCCTGATTGACTGAACCTGGCCCAACACTTAGCCAATGTCAAGCTTTCCCAAGCTCCTATTTCCTTGCCTTGTTCCCTTGGGAATTTGCCCCTATTTTTTTAGGAATTTCACACCAAGGAATTGCACAATAGCCTTAGGTCAATCTCTGAATGCATGCACCACCTGTACACATGGGAATATGCTACAATTGATAGTACACTGTCTTGGAATCTCCATCTCAATTAGGTAAATCGAATTCTCTGCATGCAACAATTATTTTGGGCTGATTGATCAATTAACTAGTTGAAATTACACATCCACAACTTGACCTCCACTAGTTCTTCCGACAGTTAGAACTAGTGAAATTGACAATAACTAAAATTAATTGAAATAGATTGCTACAAATTAGCAATCAATCATGTAGAACTAAACTCAAGTGTCTCCAACTTGAATTTACTGAGTTAACTAAGTGACTAGAGCCATGTCACCCCAGTTAATTACCTCCAAGTATTATACTAAAATAGAACTTCAAATTTTAATTTAGTTTGACCAAGGCAAAGTCAAAACTAGATTTTCTTGCTGCATTTTCAACACTCCCCTCTTAGCAAGAAAGGGATTATTAGATACCCCAATCTTGCTTCTATGGAACTCGAATTTGCCTCTTGACAAGGCCTTTGTCAAAATATACGCATCTTGTTCCTCTGTCGGAATGTACTGCAACAACATAATCTGCCTTTGCACACAATCTCGTAGACGATGATACCGGATGTCAATATGCTTGGATCGATCATGAAATACTGGATTCTCAGAGAGTTTGATACAACTCTGATTGTCACAATGAATCATTGTAGGATCCATCTTTTTACCAAATAACTTAACAAAAATATTTCTCATCTAGATTGCATCACATGTTTCTTGACTTGCAGCCATGTACCCTGCTTCTACTGAGCTAAGTGCCACAGATATCTGCTTCTTGCTGTACCAAGAAACTGTTGTTGACCCAACATTGAAAATTCCTCTTGAAGTGCTCTTCCTGTCTGATGGACTCCTTGCCCAATCTGCATTTGTGAAGCCTTGCAACTTCACTCCCTTTGTTCGTCTGTACCAAAGACCAAACTTAGTAGTGCCTTTGAGGCATCTCAACACATGCTTTGCTCCCTTTCAATATAATTTGGTTGGCTTAACCATTACTTGACTAAGTTGGTTAACTGCATAACACATGTTTGGTTGTGTGTTCACCAAGTACATAAGTGAACCCACAAGCTACCTACAAATGGTAGCCTCCACTACTTTACCTGAAGTAGCATCCTCTTTCCTCCAGTTTCCTGCTAGAGGAGTCTCTATGGGTTTGCACTTGTCCATGTGGAACTCTGAAGTATCTCGTTGGCATACTTGCCCTGAGAGACAAACAGTTCCTCATCTCCTTTCCATACTTCCAATCCAAGGAAGTAATGCATGAGACCCATGTCCTTCATCTCGAACTCTCTTGCAAGGTCCTTGCAAGATCTGATCAGCTGCTCATCACCAGTAAGGATCAAGTCATCAACATATAACACAATATTTAATAACTTACCTTACCACAGTGTGATAAAGGTTTGCATCTGCTTCACTTTTGGTGAAGACCAAATCAGTGAGATAGTTATCGATCCTAGTATGTCAAGCACAGGGTGTTTGCTTGAGTCCATACAACGCTCACTTGAGTTTGCACACATGTGACTCCCTGTCAAAGGTATCAAACCTCTATGGCTGCTCAATATACACCTCCTCCTCAATAACTCCATTGAGGAATGTTGTCTTCACATCCATCTGGTGGATCTTCCACCCCATCTGCGCTGACATTGCTAGAATTGACATGATGGATGAGTACCTTGTCTCTGGAGCAAAGGTCTCCTCATAGTCAATTGAAAATTCCCTCCACCTGAGAGAACCCCTTGGCTACAAATCTGACCTTTTGTTTCTCTATGCTATCGTCTGCTGCATGCTTTACCTTGTCAAGCCATCTCAAACCAACCACTGATTTGTCTGCTGGTCTTGGGACCACTTCCCAAACACTATTTTTGATAATGGAATCATATTCCTCTACCATAGCATCAACCCATACTGGTTGCTCTACAACTTCCTCGAATGAGGATAGCTCAGTCTCTACAAGCTCACTCATCAGAGCCATGTAGCCAGTGTACCGATTCGGTGACCTCCTCTGCCTGCGTTGTGATGTGGGTGCTCCCACATTCTCTCTAGCATCCTGCAATAATCTGTCAGCTTCCTTGGTTCCCTTCCTTCCTTCTCTGGATGTCTCTGCTTGAGTGGATGTCTCAACTCTCTGCTCCACAACTTCCTGAGGTTCTTCCTTTGGAGCCAAAAGCTCCTGATCAGGCTACAACTGAAGCTCCCTCTCAAGAGAACACCTCATTGCCTTCTCCTCATCAAATTTTACATCTCGTTTGACCATTGTCATCCTGAGGGCTAGCAAGTACACACGATAATTGTGAGGTGTCTCTGTGTACCCCACAAATATGCCCAAGTCTTCTTTCGACTCTATCTTTTTCCTTGCTTTCTCAGAAACATGACAGTAAATTGATGATCCAAAGATCCTGAATTGTGACACATTTGGTTTCTTCCTTGAAAAAGCTTCCTTTGGTGTACTCATGCCAAGAATCTTGTGAGGACTCTTGTTCTGCAAATAGACTGTTGTGTTGCATGCTTCAACCCACAAGTGTAGAGGTAGGCTTTGGTCATGCAACATCGCCCGTGTTGCTCCTACAATACTTTCATTCTTTCTCTCAGCTAGCCCATTCTATTATGGGTTAAGGGGTGTTGTCAACTCTCGTCGAATGCCTTCCTTTGCACACAAATTTTTAAACTCATTCAACACGTACTCACCATCGTTATCACTGTTGAGAACCTGCACTTTCGTGCCAATTTCTTTCTCAACAAGTGCTTTAAACTCAACAAATTTGGAGAATGTCTAGTCTTTCTTCTGCATGAAGTAAATCTAGCACTTACGTGAGAAATTATCTACCAATATAACATAATACATGTGCTTGGTAGTGGAGGTTATCGAGAAAGTTCACAGACATCAGAGTGGATCCTTTCAAGGACTACATGCGCCTTGTTGTCCCGATCATTGAAGGTGGATTTTGTGTACTTCCCTAACGTACACCCTTTGTATGTATCTCGTTGCTCTACTGCTCCTTTGGGGAGGCCTGTAGAAATCTACTGCATGATAATCAAATCGCCATGATGCAAATGGCCAAGTCTTCTATGCCATAATTCGCCAACATCTTGGCTTTGCACCTTCTCTACTATTGCGCTTAATGTTGCATAGTCTTCCACATTTGATTTGTAGAGGTTCTTCACTCGAACCCTGATTTGCTTCACTTGTACCATGGTGATGTGTCTCAAGAAAGCCTTCCCTTCGTTGAATAGCACATCGTAGCCGCGGTCTTCCAACATAGCTACGAAAACTAGATTCTTCTTTAGACCCGGTATAAACATCACATTCTTAAGCCTGAGAGGGGAGCCAGACTCCCTCTGAAAAGTAACTGTACCAATATCGGCTGCGCTATACCTTCCATCATCTCCCATCTCGATGTGCATCAAGAGATCCTTCTCCTCCAAGTCACTAAAAAATTCTTTGTTGCCCATCATGTGGAATGAGGCACTGCTGTCGAGATACCACACAGTACCCATCATTATGCTGGCCATGCATGTAATGAGGGTAAAATCAAGTTCGAACTGTGAAGCCAAGGCTTCACCTGCTGCTCCTCCTGCAGTCTTCTTGCTTGCTTTCTTGTGTGGACACTTCGTTGCATAGTGCTTGAATTCATGACAGTGAAAGTACTTGATCTGTACAAGTCTTTCTTCTTGCCCCCTTGACTTGAATTTGCTTTGGATTGGGATTTCTTCCGCTTCCCTTTCTTTGCCTTTCCATCCAAGGTACAGTGATCCTCATCCTCGCCCTTGGATGAGGTCCCGTCTCTGGTGTTTTGCCTTATTTCTTCCTGTGCTAGATCGGACCATAACCACTCCCAACTTGGTAGTTTTTCTCTACTATTTATGGAATCTTGATACTTATGCTAACTCTTGGGAAGGCAGGCACAAAAGGGCTAGAGCTACCAAGTATTCTTCAGGGATAGTAACACCGACCTGCCAAGTTCATCCCGACATTGTGTAAACCTGCTCAGGTACTGCGAAATTGTGTTGTTCTTTTGCATCTTGATACTTTGAAGCTTGTTCTTCAGTACCAGCTTCCTGTAGTCACTATTGTTCTCGAACAACTCGGTTAGTGCTTTACACATCGCAAATGGAGTTTCTTTTCCGTGGAGATTCGAGACAATATGATCTCAAACTCCCCCAAATATGATCCTCCTCGCTTTGGCCACATCCTTCTTCCACTGAGTGAGATTCTGGGCATCAGATGCTTGGGGTTTTGCTACATCTGTCTTGATGTATTCTAGAAATCCATTATTATCCAATACTGCCTCCATCTAGTCCTTCCATGCAGCAAAGTTTGAGGTACCTTCCAACGCATACTCGAGCCTGACTCCATTGAAAGCCATCTTCTCAGTCCTAAAGAAAACCTACAACACTGATCTTCAAATTTGAATCTCTTGCAATGACAACTTTGAAATCTCTTCACTACAGTGATTCCAACTCCGATACTATGTAGAAATTAATGTGTAGATTCAATACTGCTCATGAAATTTTCTAAATCACAAGATTTGAAGCTACTCTACTAATCTGCGAAAGTTAATCCGCCATCTAAAACAAGAATCATTGACATGCAAAAGGAAACATCACACATACACAAAGATTTATCTAGGGGAAAGCAACTGCTCAAAACCCCTTACTATCTGTATTGCCTTAATCAGAGAATAGAGAAGAAATACAATGCTTGCTCAAGCCTGAGCACACCCTGCAAGTGTATAGTCTATCCCTCTGCCTGACTGACTGAACTGGGCCCAACACATAGCCAATTTCAAACCTTCCCAAGATCCTATTTTCTTGCGTTGTTCCCTTGGGAAATTTCCCCTATTTTTAATGAATTTCACACAAAGGAATTGCGCAATACCTTTAGGTCAATCTTTGATTGCATGCACCACCTATACACATGGGAATATGTTACAACCTAAGTTGCACGAAACGGGGAAACGGAAACGAGTTTCCGAAACGGGAAGCGATACGAAACGCGACCTTCCCAAATTTTGGAAACGGGGAAACGCGAATATATATAGTATATATATTAAAAATTTAAATGTTATCAATGTGCAATCATAAGCATTTATGATACATTATATTTATTACATTTTAAACATTAGATTAAATTTACTCACATTTACTCTATCTCTGTCACTTCACTGCCTCAGAAGTCAACTTCTTGTTTGCCCTTTGCTAACCTCGGAGAGAACTTTGGTTGCGTTAGTTCTGGCTCAAGAACACCTTCCCTCTACCTCAGGAATTACCCTCACATACCTCAGAGATTAGCCTTCGCATGCCTCAAATATAAACTTCATATGCCACAGAGATAGACTTCGTATGTCATGGAGATAGACTTCGTTTGCCACAAAGATAGATCTTCTTAAGCATAAATGCGAGCGTTTATTAGCCAATCCGCTGCCTCAAACCTTCAAGAGATGTGAGCCTCTTTTCTTGGCTTGATGGTAGAGAGAATAGACCCTTTAAATAGTTTTTCCCTTGGCTGAATGGATGTGTCCCTTGTTGGAGCCGACTAGAGCATATTAGGAGGTTGACTTGATCTCATGGAGCTGACTAGATCGTTCAAGAAGGTAGACTTGACTAGAAGGAGGCCTACCTTACATTTTGGAGCCAAAACTTTGATTTTAAAAATTCAAATTTCTTCTTTTGAAAGTCATAATGGGACTTTGACTCAAAATAATTTTTCTTTTGACTCTTAGCATTTAAAATATGCTTTACAAATTCATAATGACTCAAACATACATTATGAAGGCTGACCATAATTACAAAAATCAACACTCTCTCTTAACTAGGGAGGTTATTCATAATGACTATCCAGATATTCTCATGTTGACAAAAATTCACTATGAAATGGTTATAACAAATCATCATAAGTCTTGTTAGCATCTCTGACATCATCAACATCATCATTACCATTAACATTCGCTAGTGGCCATATCCAGGGCAGTACCAAACCCATGGCAATGTCATCAACATATCAAGACTCACTACTCCATAGTGACCATTCCCCAAATCCCATGGCCTCTTCCTAGACCAAAAATGGTGAGACCCTCAACTAGCAAGCACTCACTCACCCTTTGTGGTGAGTACTTTGGGCCAGGACCTCACTCCACCCTTCTAGATGTGTGATTAGGGTCTAGATGCTAAAAGGACCTCACTCCACCCTACCTGGTGTGTGATAAGGGTCTAGGACGTCACTCCACCCTACCAGGTATGTGATCAGGGTCCAGGACGTCACTCCACCCTACCTCGTGTGTGCTCAAGGTCCAGATGTTGAAGGACCTCACTCCACCATACCCGCTGTGTGATTAGGGTCCATCACCTCACTCCACCCTACCTAGTGTGTGATTAAGGTCCAAATACTGAAGGACCTCACTCCACCATTCCTGGTGTGTGATCAAGGCCCTTCATCGAGAGACACTCACTCAAGCATGCCTATTGAGCACTTTGGGCTTCTTGGATCCATTCTCCCTGTTGGGAGAATGTCTCTCTGTGCTGTAGATATATCAACATTCCCTCTAAACGAGAGGGGTAATCTCCACGAGCTCCAGTTTGTCTTTGAAGTTCACAAAATTTTCCCTAGGAAACACCTTCGTCAGAACATCAGCGACCTGCTCATCAGTGGAGATGTAGTCGAGCCTTCTCACTCTCCTCTGCATCATGTCACAAATGTAGTGGTACTTGATCTTCAGGTGCCCTGACTTGTCATCCTGCTATCACCTGCACTTGATCAACCACTCCTGCGGGCTACAGTCATACTGCTTTCCTTTTATGCTGCATCATACATGACCTTTGAGTGCAATAGATGTCTGCTTCCTGCTCATCCACGAGATTAGAGCCCAATTAGAAGTGATATACAAAATTCCTCTTTTTTCAACATTCCTTGCCCAAGTTGAATTCCTGCAACTGTATTTCTATGACTATGCCGTGACCAACTGTACAATCTGATACTTGAACACATGTTGAGCTATATTCCTTGACTCAACTGATTTGCTTCCTTTTCTTGATCCATCATCAAATCCTTCCATATAAATCTTGATTTTCTTCCTTTTGTCATAGGTACTATCAACTACCTAGTCAGGATCCTTCATCTGAGGTCAACTCCCTTTGAAGTTGAGAAAGGGTTACAGGAGTGACCTCTTCCTCGAGAGCAAATCTTCCTGTCAATGCAACTCCCTCTGACATATGAGCTTTTCTGCATCCGTCAACAAATCAATTCGAGTGCATCAACTTAGAGGAGCCTATACGAAGCCTTCTACTTACAAGTGTAGGACTTGTTACCCACCACTAGTGGGTGACCCCATAGAGAAAATTTCTCCTAGATTTGTCTTTAGTTGGCAACCAACAGGCCCTTGACAGCCACCTAATAGCTTTGATGTGCCACTTTTTCTCTGCCACCCGAGCCAGCCGTTGTGTACCCTCGCTCATCTGTCATTATCGTAGGATTGAAGGTGGGCCATCCAATCCTAAATGTATGGTTTTTCATTAAGTAATCGGGTGTTTATGCTTGTTTTTGTTGGGCACACTTGGGTATGGATTACTTTGTGACTTGAAAAAAGGAAAGGTTTTGATTGTACTTCCCATAATTGGGGGAGTTAATCCTAAATCCTAGTCTCGTGGGATCTCCTTTATTGGCTATTAGCTTTAGGAGCGGCATTACATGGGAAACCCTTATTTTGGTTATGTAGTCCATGTTACCCACCACCTGTGGGTGACCCCTATAGGACAATTTTTCTCCTAGATTTGTCTTTAGACGACAACCAACAACTCCTTACAGCCAACTAATAACTCAATGTGCTATTGAACTCCGCCACCTGAGACAATCATTATGTGCCCTCGCTCATTTGTTATGATCGTATGCTAAGTCACCTGACACGGGGATTTGAGATTCGTAGGATACGAGGATTCGAGTGTCAGATTCGGACACGTTGACCCCCCGGAACAGGACACGTAGGATTCGTTATATATTATTTTATTAACATATATATAAAAAATTAGATATTTCTTACACAAATTCTCATTAATGATACAAATTCATTGATAAACCCTCACAAACCTCATAAACCCTCACTTTTTTGGGATTCGAATCCCAAAATCAGGAGACAACCAAGATTCGATGGTGTCCTGTTAGGACACGTGGTGTCCCATTTTAGGATTCGAATTCCATCAAATCATGTCGGATTCATGGGATTTGGACACGTGGCCTGTTTTGGACGAACCCGATTTCATAGATCATATATTTAAAGGTGGGCCATCCAACCCTGAAGGTATGATTTTTCATTATGTGATTGGGTGCTTATGCTTGTTTTCCTTAGGCACATTTGGGCATGGATTAGTGGGGGGATTCGACGGAAAGAATGGACTTTGACCTGTATTCTTGTTCCCTTGCCTCATTTTGGGGGTTAATCTTCAATCTTAGTCTCGTGGGATCTCCTCTATGATCTATTAGCTTTAGGAGTGGCACTACATTAGAAACCTTGATTTTGGTTGCGTGGTCCCGCTTCTCGACACCATATATCTCACTTCCCTCCGCTCATTACAAGCCCTTTTTCACATTTTCCCATTTGAGTCCACATTTATCCATTAGGTCCACAAGGTGTTAGCCACCCCCTCCCCTTGTCCACACCTTGGGTTGGGCCAGGAATGATGCCCCGAAGGTTGATGTAGCTAAAAAGAAAGATAAAAGCATAATTTGACCACATACAATAGGAAATGTACCACAAAATGCAAAAGATGCTGAAGACGAAAGAATTTAGCACGTGGGAAAAGCCAAGGATGAACTCTACCCCTATCACTTGTTGAAATTTCTAAGTCTAACCCGTTAGAAATTTTCTTGCACTATCTGGTTTATTTCACCTGCTTGCTTAATTACTTAATAAGGTATTTAACCATATAAATACTGAAATAAACACAATGTAGTCTCAACCATCTACAGATCATCAACTAAAAGAAATAGGCAAACACATAAGGGACACCATTATTTTTGGAAAATCGTTCCCAAAAAAACCCAACTTGGGAAAACCGGTGCAATAGTTTTGAGCGTTTTATTATTAAGCAGATTTTCTTGAGTACAACTGGGTGACAATTTGGCTCACCCGACAGAGAAATCTATTTGGCAGTAATACCTCTATTAGGAAGCAAATATTTTGAAAGTTTGCCCCATGAAACTCTCTCCAGCACCTCTCTGAGGCTCAGCGTCAGCCCTGTAGAACCCTCTGTGTCAGCGTCATGATGCATTGCGCAGCCTTTTTGGCCCTATGCGTCACTTCTGCAGCCTCTGCGTCACTCACGCAGGCTCTCTGGCCCTCTGCGCAATCACTGCTGGCCTTTGCGTGACTCCTGCTGGCTCTGCGTCTGCCTCTGCGCTGGTCTTTCGGTACTATCTTTGTGTCTCTACCTCTACGCTGGTCTTCCGGCACTATCTCTGCCTCTCTTCTATGCACTCACTACCCCTCGCTGCAACTCTGATCACTGGTTTGATTTCTCTTAGCAAACCCTGCTTTAGAAAATCGAACTCACTGATCACTCTGCTGTATCTCCAACTGACCCTGAATCCTTCTCTTATACTTTTTATGTTGAGTCTTCAACGGCCGAGATTACATCTCTAACCAATGGCTCAGATTAGATTTGGCTTGATCCATGTCATTTAGAACCTTCTAACCCAGTTTTATATTAATACCCATTAATACTTTTATTTTCCTAAGTTTAGACTTAGGAACCCATAAAAAATATTAATTATTTTAATATCTCTCTCACCGGGTAGAATTTCTCTAAACCATTTCTAGGTCTTGGAGATCTCATGTGATTTCGTCTCTCCACCAATTTTCATGGCTAGATCACATTCAATGCTACCCCAAATCAACACTCCCTCTTAGCGAGTAATGTGCTCTAGTAATACTCCACCACTGAGCATCACCGTGATCATCCGACACCGGTACCTTTGTTGATGCTTGGCCTTCGTGCCCAACATCCTTTGCACTGCTGCATCCTATACTGTTGCCTGTGGCTCTACCATTGCCACTGCTACATTTGTACGGTAGCTCCCTCTACATCCGTGCTATTGCTGGTCCTTCCTCCCAACACTGCATCTGCATTGTAGCCCTTCCTCATCATGTTACATCGTGCTGCCCATAGCACTACCACTGCCACTATTGCACTACAACTCAATTACTGAGACGATGGTAACTGAGCTACCCAACTACTGACATCCTTGTTAGGCTAGAAGCCTTCCTGATGTTGAAGCTCTCTCTGCTGCTATCCTGTGCTCCCTTTGTTGTCTTTGCACTGCTGCAACAACTATGTGCCTCTCGCACTGCTGCAAACACCTTGTGCCTTCCTGCACTGCTGCAACCTACTTTGTGCCTCTCGCACTGCTGCAATCCTCTCTGTGTTGCCAGGGACAACTGTACTCTAGCATTCTCTGCCGCTCCATTCGCATCTGCTTCTACCGACATCCGTCATCCTGCTATTGTCTCTTCGGGGCTCTCGTAGCCGCATATCATCCAAGAGTTTGGGTACCTCAAGGATCCTGCCCCTCATCTCGTGTAGTCTTCCTAACTACAGCTGAATGTCTTCCCACCTCTTCTCTAGAGGTACATGAGCACTCATGGCACAATCGTCATCATCCTCTACCTCCTTCTCCGCCTTACTTGGCGCTGCCTTGGAGTCAGACGCCTTTCCCTTATTCTTCTTCCTAGGACACTGGTTTGCATAATGGCCCAGCTCCCCATAGTCGAAGCACTTAATATTGGAGAGGTCCTTTTTCTTCCTCTTCCCTTGCTGCCCCGCAAATGCCAGAGCTGCATCCTCTTCCTCTTCTTTCTTTACCCAGGCTCCTTTGCAACTACTTCCCGCCTTGGTCAACCGTCTGATCTCTTCTTGGCGAAGAGCTGCCCATAGTTCTTCCCAATTTGGAAGATTCGCTTTGCCCAAAATGCTTTGGATGAATGTCTTCCATTCCTCGGAGACTGCGTTCAGGGTGGTCCTCACCATCTACCCCTGATCCGGTGCGGCCCCTATGGAAGTCAGTTGGTCTCGAATCTCCTGCAACCTGCTGAGGAAGTGATCTACCTGCTCCCCCTTCCACATTTGATACAACCGCAAGTGATTCTCCAGTAGCATCTTCCTCTGCACGAAAGTGCCTTGATACAATGTCGTTAAGGTGTCCCACATCTCCTTTGCCGTATTCTTCTCGGTAATATGTTGAACTACATGATCCTTGACCCCATCAAGGATTATGCACTTTGCCTTGGCCATCACATCCTCATACTTTTCATTATCAGCTAGGTCGGCTAGGATAACCACAGTTCTCAAGGCAAAGGCCTTGATGCGATGTCTATCTAGAACAGACAAGATCCTGGCCTTCCAGATGACAAAGTTGGACGCCCCGTCCAACCTGTCTTGATCCCTCAGTCTGTTCATGGCCATCTCTGCTCTTCTCTTCGACTCCTCTAAGTCTCTACTTCCCTCGTGGAAGTTCTCTCTTCGACTCCCTCTGAGTCTCTACTTCCCTCCTGGAAGTTCTCTTTTAGACTCCCTCCGAGTCTCGATTTCCCTCCTGGAAATCCTTCTACCAACAGTCGAATCGCACCTCTCCGATCTCCTTTGCTCCTGCAACACTGATTTGGATTTCTTGGCTGAAAATCCGCCTAGGTAGCGACTCCCTTCTATGTTGGTTATGTCCTGTTAGGTATTGTTCTGCCTCGACAGCAACAGCACCCCACCAGCTTCACACTCCACAATCTGCCCACAACTTCCTATGCCCTAGCAATTGAAGAACTGAACCTTTAGGTTCTGCGCAATCCCGACAGTGGCTGAATCGCTCCACTAGCTAACTGCGTCACTGCTACTAGGCTAAGCAGGATGACGTGGCTCTTCGTGAGCCTCTTCTGCCTCTCACTGCTTCTACGTTGGCCCCTTCTTTGACTCGAACTGATGACGCATGCCTTCTGCGTCACTCCTTCTCTGCTGCTTTCCGCTTAGGAACAACTTTTGTCATTCAGGACAGCTGTTTCTGCGGCAAATTCTCTAATTTAGCTGGTGCCTTCAGCTCTCCTGTGATCTGCAACACTCTGATACCATGTTGAAATTTCTAAGTCTAACCCGTTAGAAATTTTCCTGCACTATCTGGTTTATTTCACCTACTTGTTTAATTATTGAATTAACCATATAAATACTGAAATAAACACAATGCAGTCTCAACCATCTACAGATCATCAATTGAAAGAAATAGACAAACACACAAGGGACACCGTTATTTTTGGACAATCGTCCCCAGAAAAACCCAACTTGGGAAAACCGGTGCAGCAGTTTTGAGGGTTTTATTATTAAGCAGATTTTCTTGAGTACAACTAGGTGCCAAACTGGCTCACCCGACAGAGAAATCTATCTGGCAGCAATACCTCTCTTCGGAAGCAGATATTCTGAAAGTCTGCCCCACGAAATTCTCTCCAGCACCTCTCTGAGGCTCAACATCAACCCTCCTGGCCTCTGCGTCAGCCTCCTGATGCACTGCGCAACCTTTCTGGCCCTCTGCATCACTTTTGCAGCCTCTGCACCACACATAGGCCCTCTAACCCTCTGCACAGTCACTGCTAGCCTCTGCGTGGCTCCTGTTGGCTCTGCGTCTGCCTCTCTGCCTCTACGCTGGTCTTCCGCACTATCTCTTCCTGTCTGCTATGCACTCATTGCCCCTCACTGCAACTCTGATCACTGGTTCAATTTCTCTTAGCAAACCCCGCTCTAGAAAATTGAACTGACTGATCACTTTGGTGTATCTCCAACTGACCCTCAAGCCTCCTCTTATACTTTTTCTGTTGAGTCTTCAACGACCGAGATTACATCTCTAATCAATGACTAAGATTAGATTTGGCTTGATCCATGTCATTTAGAACCTTTTAACCTAGTTTTATATTAATACCCATTAAAATTTTTATTTTCCTAAGTTTAGACTTAGGAACCCATTAAAAATATTAATCACTTTAATATCTCTCTCACTGGGTAGAATTTCCCCAAACCATTTTTGGGTCTTGGAGATCTCATGTGCTTTAGCCTCTACACCAATTTTCATGGCTAGAGCACATCCGATGCTACCCCAAATCAACATCACTATGGTTATCACCCTGGTTCTTAGGGCCCCTATGAGTGCCACCTGCATCATTAAGGAATCCATGATTGTCACAACCCTTGGTGGGTGATGAACTGCCCAACCTTAAGGGGGTATTCACTGCTACATCTTACACATCATGCTCTCATCCCCTTGAGCCCCAAGCAGTAAAAAGAAGAAAAATCAATAAAAGGTAAAAGGCATATGAAGAAGGGTGGAAAAACAAAGGTCAAGGTAACTCATGTATCACGATTGCTCCCTCCTACATTTATACACCCAAGGTATGGGCTTCCTTTATTAGGATACCCTTGTACTATGGCATGTGGCTCGATGCCTTCCCTTTCGCCCCCACTCCATTCCATCGCTATTTCACATGACATCGACTTTTCGATACATGTACCATGGATCTATCACTCCCTTAGAGGTTGAAACCACCTAATAGGGTCCTTCATTAACTCCCTTGTCGAGAAAGGTAACATTAGTACATGTCTAAAGCCCATTTGGAAGGGCATGCCACTATGAAGTGCCCACTTCTGCCCTTGATTAGCAAGTTTATTTACCCAATTATACTAATGAATTGTTGTACTAGAAGGTGAGGAGACTCATTGGATCTTATACAAGATTGCAGGTGGGTCTTCATTTTGGACTTGGCCTTCCTATACGGGATCCAAGCCCTTTAGAGGGTCATAATGGCACTTGTAGGGTGAGTGTTGAGAGCCATGGCTCACCAGCGTTGCAGAGCATTGATTACCACACCATGGGCTTCTTCAGCACCAGCATGTTGCTTGTCTATGCCCCAGCCATATAGAGATGATGATGCACTTGGACCATGTTGCCTAGTCGACCACACATTGCACCCGACACTTGGCAACTGATCCAGGTCCTAGAGGAGGTTTCGTCTCATCCGGAGAGACATGGGGGGCATGTCTCATCTTCTAGCCCCCATTGATGGAGCATCGACATGATCTTGAGCCATTTGGAGACCCATGAGACCCATTTGGAGCCCACAGAGCCCAAGATGGGGTTTGGAGATGTTTTGCAGCATTTGGAGGGCGTCCCCCTCTCATTCATCATGTTTGAGGCCCTCGCTTTCATCATAGCAAATTGAGTGCTCATCTTGGCCTTCCACGACCCTTCCTACTGCATTCTGCACTATTTCAGCCCTCTTGGAATGACTTACCATTCGGTTTAGTAGTTATTTGGTGGGCTTGTCACTAGAGAGTCAAGACATGTTATTTTACACATTAAAGTAAATTTAGGGGCATTTAGGCCAATTCGAACTTGTGAGAGGTTCATATAAATAAGAGAGACCTCATTTGTATTTGATCATCACACTTGAGATTTTCGGCCTACAATTTTGTGGAGATATTTGGATGATTCTAATGCATTTTGATGTTGAAAAAACTCGTCATCTTTCTTGGAGCTTCTCTTTGGCAAATTGATGGATGGATATACTCTTCATTGTCTTGTAAGTGCCTTTTAATGCTATATTTATGAAATAATGAATGTCTAATGGATGGAATTTGTCTTATGGTTATTATTGTGCCCTAATTCATGAAAAATGCTTCAAGGCTTTGATACTATTGGAAAATTTTGCGTGTTACTCATAAGAAGATGAATTAATGAATGTTCCTAAATGATAATTTGCTTCCTCGAAACTCCATATCAATTGTCATTGAAGTATAAAAGTCTAAAGTTGTTGTGTAGTTGCATCCATAGATAGCAAAGTTGTTTCCTCCTTGATGAGTGAAGTTACCAAATCAAGGTCATTTTGACTCCAATCCTCCCAATTGCTAGGCACTAGTTTTAAGTCCTTAGTGATCACATTAACTCAATGAAACATCTTTCTTTTCACCTCTTTCTTACCTCCTTTTTTGTCCCTTTAAGGATAAGGAGCCCATCTAGGGCTTGGTGCAAAATTTTAGGGAGGAGGATTTTTTTAATTTCGTCCAAACATGACTCTTCCTTAGTGTCTCCTCTAAGCATCCATGAGTTTTGAACAATTTTTGATGGTGGAATTTCAATATAATTGATGCCCTAGCTATCACATTAAGTGGGAACCCTAGAAGCCATCCTTCAACAGGGAGATTCCTTGAAGGTTCGTACTTTAGTAGCATACCATTTAAAACGTTTTCTCTTGATTATCTTGACCTTGGATGAACTCTTACCTTGTCAAATATCTCAACCCTAGGTCTCGCATAACCTTTTTCTCAAGGGGTTTTTCATGAAAAGTCATCCTAGCTTCTCCCAAAGCTCACGCTTTAATTGAATCTTTCCATTGAATGAACCATCCTTGCCTCACTTTGAACATAAGTTGCAAGATACGGTGAAATGAGTACGAGTTTCCAAAACGGGGACATGTACAAAACGTGACCCCCCCAAATTTTGGAAATGCAGAAACACAATATATATATATATATATATTAGGACATTCAAGAAATATGTGCAATTATAAAGCATACGTGATACATTCTAATTTATTACATTATGATTAAATTGTCCAATGTCAATGCATAAACTAGAAGTCTCTAAATTTACATCACATTTATTCATGAATGATCACATAATGAAAATAGCAATATCCAAAATCAGCCACGAGAAATTTCTAATTTCTTATCTCATGCTTGATTGGGAGTCTCCTCTTGCATAGTCGAAAGCTCTTAGTGCTCTTGACTAAATACAAGTTCCATACTCTAATACCCTAGGTGGTCTTGATTATTGGGAGTCTCCCTTGCATAGAGGGCTTGGTTCTCTTGATTAAATACAAGTTCCATAACCTAGTACATGACAAAATCCAATGGAAACATTGTAATCCCCCCAATCCTGAAATTCTAAAAAACATATAAGTTTGCTAGATTTTGAGTGAGATCTAAAATTCTACTTTCTCCATATGAAATCCAATGAGGGCGAAACCACTCTCAAACATCTTGAGTCATTTCATGGTAACGTTAAAACTTTAAGTAAAAGGATGAAAATGAAATATAAAAATGGAAATGAAGGATGAAAATTTAAGTTAAAGGAGAATGTCACTTTTACTTTAAGAATTTAACATTACCATGAACTGCATATCAACACTGGACCATAGGCTTGAACATTAGGCTACCCCACTCAAAATTTTTTGTTTCCAATCTTCAATAGCTCCCTCTATCAATCTTGAATTGGCAGGGAGCAAAAAAAAAAAAAAAACGAAAAATCTAAAAAAAAATTGAAAAAAAGTCACTTTATTGCTAAAACGTGGCTATACGACTTGGAAACGCATTTCAAGCCGCACTGGGCCATGTTTCCCCCACATAAAACGTAGCAGTATGGCTCGAAACGCATTTCCAGATCGCGTTTCCGTTTCTTTTCAGCGCAGAAACACCCTTAAGTCCAGTGTTTCCTGCAACATAGCTTTGAACCCTAGTATAGACATATTAATCACAATTGAGGGATACTGGGACTCCTCCCGTTGGTGAAAATCTGAGAAGAGAAGGGGACATAGGTTGTGGTCATAGTGGGCCTTTGCCCCAATTTGTTGTTGTGCCCTCCAGCGTTAGCCTATATACTAGGCCTGCTAGTTTGTGCAACAAAAGTCTCGCTTCCCAATACCATATATCTCACTCCCCGCCACTCATCCCAAACCCTTTTCACATTTTCCTATCTAGGTCCACATTTGTCCATTGGGTCCACAAGGTGTTAACATCCCCTTCCCCTTGTCCACACCTTGCGTCGGGCTTGGAACAATGCCTTAGAGGTTGATGCGGCTAAAAAACTAAGATAGAAGCAAAATATGGCCTTGTACAACAGGAAATGTACCACAAAATACATAAGATGGTCGGGACAATAAAATTTAGCACACGGGCAAAATCCAAAGAAGAGCTCTACCCCCTATCATTATGGCCACCACCCTAGTTCGTAGGGCCCCTAGAAGTGCCCCTTGCATCATTAAGGAACCCATGTAATGCCAACCCCTAGTGGGCGATGAACTGCCCTACCTTGAGGTGGGTAATCACTGCTATATAATACACGTCATGCTCTCATTCCCTGGAGCCCTCAAGCAGTAAAATAAAGAAAAATCAATAGAAGGCAAAAGAAAAATGAAGAGGGGTGAAAAAACAAAGTTTGGGGTAACTCATATACCATGATTGCTCCCTCCTACATTTCTATATCCAAGGTGTGGACTCTCATCATAGCTACCCTTGTACCATGGCATGTGGCTTAGAGCCTTCCCTTTGTCCCCGTTTGATTCCATCATTATTTTACATTACACCTGCCATTTGAAGGATGTACCTTGGACATTTCATTACCTTAGAGGTTGAAAGCACCTAATAGGGTCCTTCATTAACCACTCCTACCCAGAAAAGTAACGCTTTTATATGTTCAAAGCCCCAAATTTGGAAGGGAAACTCACTATGAACCCTTGATTAACAAGCTTACTCACTCAATTGCACTAATGAATCATGGTATTTGAAGGTGAGGAGATACATTGGATCTTTTACAGGATTGCGGGTGGGTTTTCATCTTGGACTTGGCCTCCCTATATGGGATCCAAGCCCTCTAGAGGATCACAATAGCATTTGTAGGGTGAGCGTTGAGAGCCATGAGCCTACATTCATGTAGAGCATTGATTGCCACACCATGTGCTTCTTCAACACCATTCCCAGGTATTCGAGATGATGATGCACTTGGACCAAGATGCCCCGGCCAGCTAAACATCGCACCCAACACTTGGCAACTGCTCTGTTATGAACATAAATTATGTAAAAATAAATAAAAATAGATAATAAATAATAATCATAATAAT
>APFE030449182.1:162499-194763 GCA_000404065.3 Pinus taeda | reverse complement strand
TTTATTAAGAATAATAAATTCAAAATATAAGTTCTGCTCATCGGATTAAGACTATTTTTATATAGATTTTACACCTCTTAGAAAGAGGAATCCAACAAAAATATTAGCCTCTTAATCTGAGCATCAGAACATGGAGTTTGGACCTAGTTGTCCAAATTTAACAAATATAAATATAATAATAAATAATAAGTAAATTAACTGATGGTTAGTTAGTTAATAATGAAAATGCATGTCTTAGAGACATGCTTGTTCGTGAAAGGGTACTTACCTGGCTATATATATAGGACCCTCATTGTCATTTGTACTCATCCTACACCAATTTTTTTTATATAATATACAATTTACATTTACTGTCCTACAATGGATGTATTTGTCGACGAAGTATTTTAATATTTACGTTGCGTATACGACTTTTGGTCATTCCATTGGTATCAGAGCTGTTCGATCCTCTAGTCGCTCAACCGCTGCACAGATTCGTGTTCTTTGATCCAGGTCTTTGACCGTCAAATTCATCAACATTGTTTTTGTTGAAGCAATTTGCTACAAGAATTTGGAGTTTCTCCATTTCGCTATCAAGCATTTGGCCATTCAATAATAAAATTAATATTTATATATGGAGAGAAAATAAAAAGTCAAAAAACAAAGATTAAAAAAAAAAATCAAATTAAAAAAAAAAAAATAAATAAAATAAAAATAAGAATAAAAAGATTACAAAAGAAAAGATTTAAAAAATAAATAAATAAAAAAGGTTATACATTATTGATAAAAAGTGCATGATAAAGTTAAGAGAAAATATTTCCAAATATATTTAAAACTTACATAAGAGAAGGAATAATATTATCTTGATTCTTCATTATTGCGTTTTCAGTTGAAGTCCTCGGAGAGATCTTTCCAAAAAGATATCATGCACGTCAAAGTTACGACCCCGGGAAGTTGGCTGCCCAACTAACCCCAACAGGGCCTATAAACTCTTGGTGTTACATCTCCTCGGATTAGGGTTTTGGTTGTTTAGGGTTTTCTCTTATTGTTCAATAATAAAAAGGCCCTTGAGCCTCATTGTAACTCAATTCAAAGGCATGTAGCCGCCACATCTCTTCTCAGAGATAAGCTACCATTGCTGGAGCTAGTTTCATTTCCATTCTGTTTGTAAGCATATTTCATTATTTGATATTAATGAAAGATAGTGTTATTTTTGTTGCATCTCTGTATTTATGATTATATTTGTAATTTGTTATGTTCCTGTTTAAATTCGGATCAGTGGTATTAGAGCGGTTTGTCCTTTCTTTGTTTTTCTTTGCATGTCCTCAACGAGGTCAGGATATAAGGAGTTAGGGCTCGAACTGGTTGAACCTTTGCAAGACCAGCCTCAAAAATCCCGACGGCCTCCCATGGGGGAAAAAAGAAAGACGAGGGAGTAGGAGATCCTATCAAAATATTGCTCGAGGAGGCTCTCAAGAAACAAAGGAACGCGATCATGAATAACTTTGCCCAGATCCTTCAACGTTTGCCCACTGGCGGCGCATCCACATCCAACAACCACTTTGAGGCTCTACACCTTTTAAGGTACAAGTAAACTTTGACATTCCCATATTTGAGGGCCAAATAGATGCAGATGCAATAGATAAATGGTTGAATATACTAGAAGGATATTTTTTTGTTCATGATTTTTCCAGCTAAGAAAAGATTACTTTTGCTCTTCTCAAAGTCGCCCCCCACGTCAAGGACTGTTGGGAAACCTATTGTGAGCAAAAGGATGAAAGTATGACCTCACTGTCTTTAGTCGGTCCCACTTGGAATTCCTTCTGGGATGCCATCAAGGAGTAGTATTACCTTGTCAGGAGTTACGAGGAAAAATACATAAAGTGGACCACGCTGCGGCAAGGAAGGGACCAAGACGTGCCGGACTTTACCAATGTTTTTCATACCCTTCGCACGAAGTTGCGTATCAAGGATTCTGAGAAACATTTGGTACTCAAGTACTGCAACTGCCTACATAGATAAATCCAGGACAAGATGGAGTTCCTGGACATCTCCTCGCTCGGCACGATGTACCGATACGCCGTCAAGATTGAGCAGAAATTTAAACAGAAGAAGCGAGACTTTCGATCTGCGAATCCAAAGCAATGGAAAGGTGCTCGCAAACCGTAAAACAAAGGACAAAGCCAAGGCGAGACGACCCAATACAACCCGCCAAGGCCATAAGTAAAGGACAACACTGCGAAGCCGAAGAAGGACACAGGAAAGTGGTGTGAGTTCCATAAGAGCTCCACCCACAACACAAGTGAGTGTCAGGCCAAGCAGTCACTGGTGGCTGAACTGAAGGCTTCAGAATCAGATGCATGTTCTGACTTTGAGTCAGAACTCGACAAGGGGAATGACAAAGGGAAGTAGATTATTGATGCAGAGCCCAATGCCACCGTCGCCACAACAAAGATCCAGAAGGAGGAACCCGAAGGTCCAGAGGAGGAGGAGCGTCTCTTCCACTCCTAGATGTGGGTAAAGCATTCCCCGCTACAGTTCATTGTCGACAGCGGGAGCCAAAATAACCTCATTGCAGCAGAGGTCGTGAAGCGATTGGGCTTACCGACCACAGCACACCCACAACTGTACACCATCGGGTGGCTTCACCAAGGACAGGATCTACGCATGAGCCAACAATGTCGCCTTCCATACAACATCAAGCCCTTCACGAATGAGGTATTACGTGACGTTGCTCCCCTTGATGTTTGTGATGTATTATTAGGCCAACCATACTTGTGGAAGCGACATGTTGTGTATGAGTCAAGGCCTCGTGTTGTTATTATTACATTGGGAAATAAGTTGTACATGATATCAGAGGTAGCACCGCCTATCGCCATCTCTCTGATTACTGCAGAACAATGCAGTAAGCTCATTTCAAAAACCGGAAAATTTGTTTTCCTGATGATACGCCCTTAAGGAAAGAAGAAGACGGTGGCCACGACCTCCAGCCAGGGCCCCTCCGCATGACAACAATGAATAGACAAGGTCGTGGAGGAGTACGAGGACATCTTCACCTCCCCCACAAGGGTGCCTCTGCACTGTCAGGTCAAGCACTCCATCGATCTGACCCCAAGTGCGTCGTTACCCAATGTACCAATCTATCAGCACTCCATTATGGAGAATGATGAAATCAAGAGGCAAATTCAGGAGCTACTACAAAAAGGTCACATTCGGCTGAGCTCGTCGCTCCGTGGGAGCCCAATCCTGTTGGTGCAGAAGAAGGATGGGACTTGGAGACTTTGTATTGACTATCGGGCACTGAACAAGATCAATGTCTAGAATAGGTACCCGATCTCGCAGATTGATGACCTTCTGGGCCAACTCAAGGGGGGAAAATATTTCAACAAGATCGACTTGAAGTCCGGATATCACCAAGTACTAATCGAACCCTCTGATGTGTGGAAGACTTCCTTCAAAGCCAAGGAGGGCCTTTTCGAATGGTTGGTTATGCCTTTCAGGTTAACGAATGCTCCTGCAACCTTCATGAGGCTTATGGATGACATCTTGCGGCCATTCACCAACTCATTTGTAGTGGTATACTTGGATAACATCCTTATCTTCAGCCAGAGTTGGGAAGAGCACCTCCACCACATCCGGCAGATTCTCTAAACACTGCGAAAACACAAGCTGTGTGCCAATTTGGAGAACTACACTTTTGGCATGACCTAGGTTCAGTACCTAGAATACATTATTGATGAACAGGGAGTGTAGGTGGATCCAGCCAAGATCTAAGTCATTCAGGATTGGCCAACCCCAACCACTCTGACGGAGCACCGCAGCTTTCTGGGTCTTGCCAATTTTTACCGCAGGTTCGTGTTGGGGTTCTCTCATATCACTTGGCCCTTGAGTCAAGTCACCAAAGGAGGAGAAAAAACAAAATTCTTTTGGTCTGAATCTCAACAGAAGGCATTCGCGGAGTTGAAACAATGCCTCTGCTCTGCACCAAGTGCTCACGTTACCATACTTGCAACAAACATTTGAGATCGAGACAGATGCCTCTGACTATGCTATTGGGGCAGTCCTTACTCAACAAGGGCATCCAGTGGCATATCATAGTGAGACACTTTCAAACACAGTCTAGAAGTATCCCACTTATGACAAAGATGTATTCCACTATGCAGGTCTGCTGACAATGGAAGCATTGCATTTTGGGAAAGGAAACAGTCATCCACACAAACCACCGACCCTTGCAGTTCATACAGACGCAAGGGAAGTTGCAGAATGATTGCCATCAGAAGTGGTCCACATACCTGCAACAGTGCCATTTGAATATCAAGTACAAGAAGGTCAACCGCCGCAACACAAATAATTTTGCTGACTGTCTCAGCCGACCATCGATCGTAGCGTTAACCATTATGCTCAACTCTTGTGGGCACGAGACTTTTGATTGACCACTTCTCTACAAAAGCGACCCAGAATTCGACCACACATACCATACGCTCTGGAGGGTCAGGAAGTTCCATATTTTCACCTCCAAGATGCTCTGTTATGCCACCTGGGACATCTTTGTGTTCCTTCAAGCGAGCGTGCGAAGATGATTTGGGAAGCGCACTACAGTCAGGCCGCTGGGCATTTCGGGGTCGAGAAAATGGTGGCAGTACTGCAAAAGTATTTCTATTGGCTGAATCTTTGATAGGATGTCGGGAAGTACATCAGATCCTGCACTACCTGCGAAATTTCCAAACTGACCATCAAGAAACAAGGTCTTTATACTCCGCTGCCTACCCCTAGTCGACCTTGGGAATCCATCTCCATGGATTACATGTCAGGCCTTCCTTCTACTAAGCATGGCAACGACTGTGTTTTTGTGGTCGTCAACAGATTATCGAAGATGACCATTATGGCGGCCTGCAAGAAGAGTATCACAGCAGAAGCCACTGCTAAACTCTTCTTTGAATGAGTGTGGGTACACTTTGAGATCCCAAGGTCTATCATCTCATATCGGGACAAGAAGTTCCGCAGTACATTTTGGTCCAGTCTCTGGTCGATGCTAGACACCAAGCTCACTAAATCCAGAGCTTTCCATCCCCAAACTGATGGCCAGATAGAGGTCTTCAACAGGATGATCGTACACATCTACGCATGTACAACTCAAAGCATCCACACACATGAGATGAGAGCCTCCCCTGTGTCCAACACAGCTACAACCTGGCTCTCCACAGCTCGGCTGGCCACAACTCTTTTCAGGTGGGCTTGGGATTCCAGCCACTATGTCCCATGTCCCATGACATATTGGACGAAGCCAATACTAAGTACAAGCAGCGGAATGATCAGCATCGAGTGCCACACAAGTTCAAGGTGTTGAATTTTCTAAGTCTATCTGCTACAAAATTAAATTGTATTTTTCTGGTTTATTTCTTCTACTTGTAAATTCTGGACAAGTTATTTAAAACATTTAAATACCGAAATAAACACAATACAGTGACAGCATCTACAGATCATCCACTAAAAGAAAACAAGCACACAAGTGACACCATTATTTTTGGACAAATGTCCCAGAAAAACCCAATGCAGGGAAATTGGTGCAGCTATTCAGAGGGTTATATTATTATGCAATCTTTCTGAGTACAACTGGGTGCTTAACCGGCTCACCCGACAAGGAAAAATACACGACAACAATAACTCTATATTCAGAAACAAGTATTCAGAAAACCTGTCCCACGAAACCCTCTTCGGCACAACTGAAGCTCAACGCTGGCCCTTCTGGCCTCTGCGTCAGCCCCAACACCCTTTGCGTCAACCCCAGGACCCTCTGCGTCATCCCTCTGAGGCACTGCACAGCCTCTAGGAGCCTCTGCGTCATTCCCACAACCTCTGCGTGGATGACGCAGTCCCTCTGGCCTCTGTGCTGTCTCTGCTGGGCTCTGCGTAGCCTGGACTGGTTGTTGCTCTCGCTCTCTCTGCTTCTGCACTGGTCTCTTAGGACTGTCTCTGCCTCGTACTCACTGCCCCTCATTGCTGATCACTGATTCAACTTTGCTTAGCAACCCCGCTCTAGCAAAATGAATGACTAATCACTCTAGTGTATTCTCCAACTGACCCTCAAGCCTCCTCTTATACTTTTTTTGTTGAGTCTTCAGCGGCCGAGATTATATCTCTAATCAATGGCTAAGAGTAGATTTGGCTTGATCCATGTCCTTTAGAACCTTCTAACTCAGTTTTATATTAATACCCATTAATATTTTAGTTTTCCTAAGTTTAGACTTAGGAACTCCATTAAAAATATTAATTATTTTAATTTCTCCTTCACTGAGTAGAATTTCCCCAAATTATTTCTGGGTCTTGGAGATCTCATGTGCTTTAGCCTCTCCACCAATTTTCATGGCTAGAGCACATCCGATGCTACCCTAAATCAACACCCCCTCTTAGCGAGGACTGTGCTCTAGTAATACTCCACACTGAGCATCACCCTGATTATACAGCACCGGTACTTGTGCTGATGCTAGGCCTCCCCGCCCAACATCCTCTGCACTGTTGCATCCATGTTGTTGTTGTTCCATCCTTCCAACACTGCATCTGCACTGCATCCCCCTCTCATCATGCTACATCGTGCTATTGCAAACTGCTACTACACTGCAACTTAGTTACTAAGAAGTAAGTAACTAATCCACCCAACTTCTGACATCCTTGTTAGGCTAGAAACACTCCCGATGTTGAAGCTCTCTTTGCTGCTATCAAGTGCTCCCTCTACTGACCTCTGCGTTGCTGTAACAACTCCCTGGATCTCACACCGTTGCAAACCTCCATGTGCCATCCTGCATCGTTGCAACACTCCCGTGCCTCTTGCACTATTGCAGCCTACTAGCCTCATGCTGCTCGGGGACTCCTACACTATAGCACTCTCCACCGCTTCATCTGCATCCTTCTCTACCTACATGATTACATCTGCCAGTCCTGCTACTCCTCTTTGGGGCTCCCCTAGCAAGGTATAATCCAAGAGGTTGGGTACCTCAAGGATCCTACACCTCATCGCCTGTAGTCCTTCTGACTATAGCTCGATGTCTCCCCACTTCTTCTCGAGTGTCACATGAGCACTCATGGCACAATCGTCATCCTCCTTGACTTCTTTCTCCGCTCTCACTGGCGCTACCTTCGAGTCAGAAGCCTCTCCCTTACTCTTCTTCCTCGGACACTGGTTTGCATAGTGACCTAGTTCCCCACAATGGAAGCACTTGATCTTGGAGAGGCCCTTCTTCTTCCTCCTCCTGCTTTCCCACAGATGCTAGACTGCATCCTCTTCCTCTTCCTTCTTGACCCCTTTGCTGCTACTTCCTGCCTTGGTCAACCGTCTGATCTCTTCTTGACGAAGAGCCGCCCACAGTTCTTCCCAATCTAGAAGACTCGTCCTGCCCAGTATGCTTTGGACAAATGTCTCCCAATCCTTAAAGACTGCGTTAAGTGCGGTCCTTACCATCAATTCCTGATCCGGCGTGGCCCCTATGGAAGTCAGTTGATCACGGATCTGCTTCAATCGACCGAGGAAGACATCTATCTACTCTCCCTTCTGCATCTGGTATGACCTTAGCTAATTGTCCAGGAGCATCTTCCTCTCCACAGAAGTATGCTGGTACAATGTCTTCAAAGTGTTCCACATTTCCTTTGTCGTTTCCTTCTCTGCAATATGTGGGACCACATGATCCTTGACCCCATCAAGGATGATACACTTTTCCTTAGCCATTGCCTCCTTGTACATTTCATTAACTACCGGGTCAACTAGGATAGCCATCACTCTCAAGGTGAAGCTATTGATACGATGTCTGTCTAGAATGGACAAGATCTTAGCCTTCCAGACCACAAAGTTGAACGCTCTGTCCAGCCTGTTCTGATCTCTCAGAGCATTCACGACCACCTCGTTGCTCTTCTCTGTCGACCCCTCCGAATCTCTCTACTTCCCACCTAGAAGTTCTTGGCCTTCCAGACCACAAAGTTGAACGCTCTGTCCAGCCTGTTCTGATCTCTCAGAGCATTCACGACCACCTCGTTGCTCTTCTCTGTCGACCCCTCCGAATCTCTCTACTTCCCGTCTGAAAGTTCTCTTCTGGACTTCCTTTGAGTCTCGATTTCCCTCCTAGAAATCCTTTTGCCAACTATAAAGTTTCTCCTCTCCGAGCGTCTATGCAATTGCAAGACTGATCCAGATTCCTTGGCTAGAAATTCGCCTTGGCAGCAACTCCCTCTACCTTGGCCTTGCCTTGTTAGGTGCTGTTCTAACCACAGTACCCCACCAGCTTCGCTCCCGCAAACTGCCCACACCTTCCTTTGCCCTAGCAACTGAAGGATTGAACCTCTTGGCTTTGCGCAATCACGACACCGAAAAAAAAACTCCCTCAGCCAACTGCGTCAGCCCTCTTGGCCTCTGTGTGAGCCTCTCTCTGCCCTCCTCAGCCTTTGCGTTGGCCTCTCTCTAGCCCAGACTAATGACGCAGTCCCTCTGCGTCAACACTTCCTCTGTCGCTTCTACGAGGATCAACTACTGTCACTCGACACAGTTGATTCTGCTGCAAATGCTTTGCTCAGGTGATCCCTTCAGCTCTCCTGTGATCTGCAACCACCCTCTGATACCATGTTGAATTTTCTAAGTCTATCCGTTAGAAAATTCTGTTGGCTTATTTCTTCTACTTGTAAATTCTTAACAAGTTATTTAAAACATTTAAATACCGAAATAAACACAGTACAGTCACAACATCTATAGATCATCAACTGAAAGAAAACAAGCACACAAGTGACACCGTTATTCTTGGACAAATGTCCCTTGAAAAACCCAATGTGGGAAAACCGATGCAGCTATTCAAAGGGTTATATTATTATGCAGTCTTTCTGAGTACAATTGCGTGCCTAACCGGCTCACCCGACAGAGAAAAATACATGGTAGCAATACCTCTATATTTGGAAATAGGTATTTAGAAAACCTGTCCCATGAAACTATCTCCGGCACAACTGAAGCTCAGCGCTGGCCCTTCTGGTCTTTGTGTTAGCCTGAGGACCCTCTACGTCAGCCCTCTGAGGCACTGCGCAGCCTCTGGGACCCTCGTCACTCCAGCAGCCTCTGCGTTGTCTCTGTTGGGCTCTGCATAGCCTAGACTGGCTGTTGCTCTCGCTCTCTCTGCTTCTGCGCTAGTCTCTCAGTATTGTCTTTGCCTCTTTGCCTCGTACTCACTGCCTCTCGCTGTTGATCATTGATTCGACTTTGCTTAGCAACCCCGCTCTAGCAAAATGAATGACCGATCACTCTGGTATATTCTCCAACTGACCCTCGAGCCTCCTCTTATACTTTTTTTGTTGAGTCTTCAACGGCCGAGATTATATCTCTAATCAACGGCTAAGATTAGATTTGGCTTGATCCATGTCCTTTAGAACCTTCTAAACCAGTTTTATATTAATATTTTATTTTTCCTAAGTTTAGACTTAGGAACTCCTTTTAAAATATTAATTATTTTAATATCTCCTTCACCAAGTAGAATTTTCCCAAACCATTTATGGGTTTTGGAGATCTCATGTGCTTTAGCCTCTCCACCAATTTACATGGCTAGAGCACATCTGATGCTACCCCAAATGAACACTAGGTGGGTGACAAAGTTTGGCTGCATTTGTAGGAGCGCCTTGTTGGGCCCCACTGCAAGATTCGCCCCCTGTGATATGGGCCATACACCATCACCAAGGATGTGGGAGATAATGCTTTTGAGCTCAGCATTCCCCCATTCCTTGGCCTACACCCAATGTTCAATGTGGATCGCCCTCAGCGATACTTTCCACCATTACTAGACACATTTGACATTGCAGAACAGCCCACACCAACAAAGTTAAATCCAGACTGCATGGAACAAGCTGCAACTAATCGGATCATGGATACGCAGATCAAGAACACTTGCCAGCAGAAGATCCAACTGTGTCAAGTTGTCAAAGCTGGCCAACTCCTGCACCAAGGAAAATGGCTCACTAGGGACCAAGTTCCGCAGAAGTTTCATCATCTCATGGAGGAACTCAATGCAATGGAGACCATTGCTGCCTAAGGGTGGAGGAATGATCCAGGTACAACTGGGTGCCTAATAGGCTCACCCGACAGAAAAATACACGACAACAATACCTCTGTATTGCAGTCTTTCTGAGTACAACTGGGTGCCGAATCGGCTCACCCGACAGAGAAAAATACACGGCAGCAATACCTCTATATTTGGAAACAGGCATTCAGAAAACCTGTCCCACGAAACCCTCTCTGGCACAACTGAAGCTCAGCGCTGGCCCTTCTGACCTCTGCGTCAGCCCCAGGACCCTCTGAGGCAATGCGCAGCCTCTAGGACCCTCTGTGTCACTCAAGCAATGTTTGCGTTGTCTCTATTGGGCTCTGCATAGCCTGGACTTGCTGCTGCTCTCGCTCTCTCTGCTTCTGCGCTGGTCTCTTAGTACTGTATTTTCCTCTCTGCCTCGTAGTCACTGCTCCTCGTTGTTGATCACTTATTCAACTTTGCTTAGCAACCCTGCTCTAGCAAAATGAATCACTGATCACTCTGGTGTATTCTCTAACTAACCCTCAAGCCTCCTCTTATACTTTTTCTATTGAGTCTTCAACAGCGGAGATTATATCTCTAATCAATGGCTAAGATTAGATTTGGCTTGATCCATGTCTTTTAGAACCTTCTAACCCAGTTTTATATTAATATTTTATTTTTTCTAAGTTTAGACTTAGGAACTCCATTAAAAATATTAATTATTTTAATATCTCCTTCATTGGGTAGAATTTCCCCAAACCATTTCTAGGTCTTGGAGATCTCATGTGCTTTAGCCTCTCCACCAATTTTCATGGCTAGAGCACATCCGATGCTACCCCAAATCAACATTTGGTGGGCGACAAAGTTTGGTTACATTTGCAGAAGGAGCGCCTCGTTGGGCCCCACCGCAAGATTCGCCCGCTTCGATATGGGCCATACACCATCAACAATGCTGTGGGAGATAATGCTTTTGAGCTCAGCATTCCCCCATTCCTTGACCTGCACCTAGTGTTCAATGTGGATTGCCTTCGGCCATACTTTCCACCATTACTAGACACATCTGACATTGCAGAACAACTCACACCAACAGAGTTAAATCCAGAGTACATGGAACAAGCTGCAACTGATCGGATCATGGACACACAGATCAAGAACACTCGCCAACAGAAGATCCAACTATATCGACTTGTCAAAGCCGACCAACTCCTGCACCAAGGAAAATGGCTCACTAGGGACCAAGTTTCGCAGAAGTTTCCTCATCTCATGGAGGAACTCAACACAATGGAGACCATTGCTTCCTAAGGGGGGAGGAATGATCCAAGTGGATACTGGTGGCCACCCGCCTATTCCACGGGGACCCCCACCATTGTTTCTTTTAGTTTCCTTAATTGTAGCATAGTTTACTATTTTTGGCAGTTTTTCAGGTCCTGAACTTCCGGAGCCGTTTTGAGGCCCTAAAACATTTTTTTGACATTATTTCTCTGAGCGATTTCATTGAAATTGAGTTTTCAGTTGTAGTCCTCAAAGAGATCCTTCCAACGAGGTATCATGCGTGTCAAACGGAGATAATATGACCAAGTTACGACCCCGGGAAGTTGACTGCCCAACTAACCCCAACCAGGCCCATAAACTGTTGGTGTTACATCTCCTCGAGTTAGGGTTTTGGTTGTTTAGGGTTTTCTCTTATTGTTCAATAATAAAAAGGCCCTTGAGCCTCATTGTAGCTCAGTTAAGAGGCATGTAGCTGCCACATCTCTTCTCAGATATAATCCATGTAGCTGCCACATCTCTTCTCAGATATATAATCCATTGTCCGAGCTAGTCTCATTTCCATTTTGTTTGTAAGCATATTTCATTATGTGATATTAATGAAAGATAGTGTTATTTCTGCTGCATCTCTGTATTTATGGTTATATCTGTAATTTGTTGCATTCCTGTTTAAATTCGGATCATAGTCTCATCTCAAACCATCACACTTGGGATTTTCGCATACTTCATTAGAGGATTCAGACTCGCAATATGGAGAGGATTTTGGATGCTTATTGATGAATTTCGATGTTTGGATCATTTTCGCTATCTTTTTGGAGCCTCTAATGTCTTGTTGATGGATGGATATACTTCACATTGTCTTGTAAGTGCTCTTTATAATGTATTTTTTATTTTCCCTAATGTCTAATGCATGGAATATTGTCTCTTGATGAAATTTGTGCCTTAACTTACTGAATATTATTCTAGAATTGTAATCTTGAGAAATTTTGCATGTGTTAGTCATTGATAATGTGAAAAGAATGTTCCTAGTGGATAATGATAATATCTAATCCATGAAATTCCATTAACTAAGATCAAAGAGGGTAAAAGCTTAAGGGGGTAGTTAGGGCTTCCTCTTTAGGTCTCCTTGAAGGACAATTTGGTCAAATCAAAGTTCCCATGACTCCTACCTCCCAATGGTCTAGGCACTAGTCTTGTCCCTTGGTGGTAACACTTAAATTTTATCCATAAATTTTCCTTCTTTTCTTCATCTCTTTATGGATAAGGAGGCTCCTCTAGGGCTTGGTGCGAATTCTATTAGAGGAGGAATTTTTTAATTTGGCTTGGATAGAAATCTTCCTTTGTGTCTCCTCTAAAGGTGCTCAAGTTTTGGTGGAATTCCCATAGTGGATTCTCCATAAATTTTGGTGCCCTAGTTCTCACATCAACAGGGAACCCTAGAAGCTAATCCTTCAATTTATGGATTCTTTGAAGGCAGTCTCTTTAGTACTTGGTGAAGTAAATCATTCATTACCTTTTCTCTCTCCTACCTTGACCTTGGATGCACATATATGTCATGCAAGTTTCAACCCTAGGCCTTGTGTAGTTTATTTTCAAAGGGGTTTTTCATGGAAAGTTTTTATAGCTTCTCCCAAAGCTTGCACCTTTGTTGAACCTTTCCATTGAATGAGCCGCCTTGCCTCACTTCAAACCTATCATAGAGACATTTATCACAAGTGACTAGTACTGAGACTCTTCTCGTCAGTTAAAATCCGAGAAGAGCAGGGGACTTAGGTTGTGCTGACAATGGCCTTTGTCCCAAGTGTTGTTGTGCCCTCTAGCTTTTGCCTCTCTACAAGGCTTGCTAGTTTGTGCAGCAGTAGGACTTCTTCATGTACCTCATAATCTTGAGGTAGTTCACTTCTTTCATTGAGGAATATGATCTCTGCAGAAATGTACCTGACAAAATGTCCTTTCATACGCTTCATTCATTTTCCCGAGATAATCCTTAGCCTTGTACTTCTTGCTATCCAATCATACTTTATTTTGATAGAAATCGAGGGCATTTTGCTCCCTCTGAGACCAGATCTGTTCATTATAGTATCTCTCATCACAGAGAGTCTCTTCATCGCAGCTTTGACCTATTCTTCCATCTGCTGCCAGAAACCTTGGTAGCCTTCAATATGTACTTGCATTCCTCGTCAGTAGGCCACGGAAGAACAATCAGAGCTAAGCAAAGAATTTAAGGACAAGAGACCTACTACTAGTAACATCAACAACAAGTAGTAATAATCAAATGAGAGAGATGTAAAATACTTATCTTTTGAGAACATGTCAACTTCATCTTGACCTTGATTTTTCTTACATCCATCAGCAGCTTCATCAGCCTCATGATATCATTACTTTCTAGGGTTTCTTCTTTTAGCGGAAACGTTCGATCCTAGGGTTTTTGTCCATAAACCCTAGACTTTCTTCTCCAAGCCTTTAAGGTTTACAAATGACTAGCTAGGGTATTTAACTTCACACCCTAGACTATTAAAAGTCCATAAACCCAAAGCCTTTCTGTTGGCTAGGGTTTACAAATTCTAGATACTAGTCTTCCAAACCCTAGATAATGCTGTCAAGTTTCAACCCTTCAGCAAGATATCAGCTAGACATGATTTGATCAAGTTGTGTATTCTAGTCTTTAGATTTATGAAGAGGGGCTTTGCAATGGTGTAACCTCAACATCCTGCCTTAAATCCAAGGACCTCTTTGCAGATAATATTCTTAGCCTCTTCAAGCTCAAATTCAATGATATTTTCTTACCTTCGAAATGCAACATATTTCAGCATACATAGATTTGCATCTTCAGTTCTTCACTGGATTCATTCTTGGACTGTGGCTAAATTTGAATATCTTGATCCAAGCAATTACAAAAGCTTCTTAAGATCATATCCACAAGCATATTTGAATCTTACACGTCTTTTTGCCTAATCCAAAAGCATATTTGAACTAGTCATTTCCTGAAGTAAACTTGAAACATACCTTGTATTGAACCTTTGGAATCATAGTTCGTTTACCCACTTGCAGCATCAGTCCTTGATTCGCTCCTGTGTCAACCTTCAGATCAATCGTGGATCTCTCACCAAGGTCGGCTCCCAAATTAGGTCGGCTTCCTGTAATGCATCTTTCTTTATCTATATAACAGAGACCCTTTTAATCTGATATCATATTTAACTTTTGCATTGATTCGGCTCCTTTAGTTCAAGTAACAAGTTCTGCACTTTAGGAAAGGAACTTGGTCACTTGACTGCCTAACTTGGTCCATCAAGGTATGCCATGGTGTATTGAACTCCAAGACAGTCCTTATCCTTTCGGTACTTTGTAACATATCACGATGGCTTCTCTTCATGAGATCATAATACGTATAATGTAGGTGCAAACTTTTTCAAATAAAGCTTCAATGCTAAATTGCTAATGCTACTCGTTCTTACGACAAATCTTTAGAGAATCATTTGAACTCTTTTTGGCCTTGTACAGAGAATTTGACTTCACATAGAGCACAATTCAATCATAAGACATCTTGTAGCTTCACAATCAGAGCGAAGCCTGACCTTATTTTAATAACACTTATATCTTGAGCAAACTAGGTCTGTGACCTAATCAAAACAACCTTTTTCTATCTGAAAACGTTAATTGCAGGAGTTTTGGCCCTGAGGATAGTCCTCTTGAAAGCTAGAGGAGACATTTCGGCCTACGGAGGTTTGATTTAAAGAATTTCAGCTTCTCTGAGAGAGATTTTGTCCCTATTCCGGGATGAAACAAAGACTACTTTTTGGCTTGGTTTATTCAACCATTGTAACAGATGTTCCTTGTAATGTGCCTTTCCAACATTTGTCTTAGTGGCAATTGCTCCTTTAATTTGGTTTATGCAGAGAGACATACATTCAATTCCTTTCTCAAAGAAATTTGCATGAGGTGACTGAGGCTTATTGACCTTTGAGATGCCTTTGATCTGAGCTTCTGAGATTTTCGGTCTCATGAAATGGTGCACAGATTTTAGGCCTGAACCTTGATCTTTACTTAACGAGTATCTTCAGCCCTTTTCAAGTCTGAGATATTCTTGATCTGAGATTTAGGCTTTGGCTTGGAACTGAGGTTCTGAGGCATGATACATCACAAGAATATTCTCCAGACTTTGACTTATCTATTCCTTATATTTGAGGTAGGTCTGATCTGGTCTATAACATAGGATTGTCAATCTTCTTTGGAATTCTTTGAGCTAATACACAGGGTTGCTTGACTTCAAGAGGGCTGCTCTTTTATCCTTAGCTCTGAAACCATGTTGATTTTTACATAGTCTTTCATACTTTTAATTATCTTTGATCTTTCTAATTCTTATTTACATTCCATCATTCAAGAATTACACAGAAAGACATCAACCATATAAGACATTAGTACAATAAGAACATAAAGAGACAAATACAGAGGAACAGAAGAGATTTACCCTGGGAAAACCCTCATGGGGAAAACCCAACAACCCTTTTAATACAGAATTCTTTAACTCAACAGAAACACATTTAAGTCAACAACTAGGTCAAACCTGGTCTATGGCACATCATCCTACTCAAGTCAATCAGGCCCCCAAGCATACTCTGTCTTTGCCACTTCACTGCCTCAGAAGTCAACCTCTTGTCTGCCCTTCATTGACCTCAGAGAGAATTTTGGCTGTCTTAGTTCTGCCTCAGGAATAGCCCTCACATACCTCAGAGTTTAGCCCTTGCATGCCTCAGATATGACCTTCATATCCCACAGAGGTAGACTTCGTATTCACAGAGATAGACTCTGTATGCCATGGAGATAGATCTTCTTAAGCATAGATGCGAGCTTCTATTAGCCAACCCACTGTCTCAGACCCGCCTCAGACCTTCAAGAGATGCAAGCTTCTTTTCTTGGCTTGATGGGAGAATGAATAGGCCCTTTATATAGTTTTTCCCTTGGCTGAATGGATGTGCCCCTTGCTGGAGGCGACCTGAGCATATTAGGAGGCTGACTTGATCTCATGATGCTGACTAGATCATTTGACAAGGCTGACTTGACTAGGAGGAGGCCGACCTAACATTTTGGAGCCAAAACTTTGATTTCAAAAATTTTAATTTCTTCTTTGGAAATTCACAATGGGACTTTGACTCAAAATAATTATTCGTTTCTCTTAGCATTTAAAGTATGCTTTACAAATTCATAATGACTCAAACATACATTTTGAAGACTGACCATAATTACAAAAATCAACATTCCTCACAACCACTTGAGCTACACCCAATTGACATGTTGGTGTATCTTACATAAGGACCTTCACTTATCCTTGCATAACTTGGAAAATATGTTTTGGACTAATTATGGCAGATCAGTAAATGGCTAAATTACATCTCCATCACATTCAAACCCTCTTGCTCATTGATCTTGATTCCATTGCCTAATTGGATAGACATTGCTCTCGAGTCTTGGTAGTCCACCATCCCTTAATTTCTAAAAAAATCATCTTAAACTTCTTTTCTAGGGTTTCCTCCCTTGTGTCAAAAAGGAACTGGCCTAAAGTGAGAGGATGAGTTGTGGTGACAACGAACAACCTTCCTAAATGTGTCTAGGTTTGCACTTCGTTTAGGGACTTGAATATCTTTGAGTGCAGGTCTGGGAGGTAATAAAAAAGAAAATTTAAAGAAATTATAGGGCATGGAATATATTGTCCTCAAACCAGATAGGAGATTTTATTGGTTTACCTCTTCTGTGAAGCAATAATGGGGAACTACAATATAGCAATGGATCCAGATGATGATTCAGATTTTAGATTTCAGTGAAGGAAATAATAATGAAAGTTTGTGAAGGTTAATTGTTTTAATCCACAGCTTCACAACATAAACTCCAAATAGAGGGAGCTCAGTTAGGATCCATCGGGGAGTTCAGTTGTATTCTATCTCCACAGAAAAAAGAGGGTGATGACAGTCTGACTTTAGGAGATTGTCAAGGGGGATCAATTGGATATATACCTTCAATGAGACAGTGATGTGAATCAGATTAAGCACCTACAAAAGTCTTGGAACAGGAGAAACGATGCATTGTTGAAGACTAAACAAGGGTGTCCTTTAAATTTTCAATCATTATTCAGTTTATGAATATTGTGCTGGGGGGAAATTAAAAATAAAATAAAATTGTGTGTTAAGCAGGGGTGTTAGAATAAACAACACTCAATGACATATTAGGAGTTCTAATATACAATGTAGTGATGTTTAATAGTTGTTATGAAAGTTAAGTGAACAATTAAGTTTATGTAATAAGAGTCAGCAATTATAGGTGATTAGGCAGTGCAACTACTTAAATTGTGAATAAAGGGGTGCTAGCGCATTGTGTCAATTGACTACTTGTATAATAAATAATATTTCTTATCTTTCACTCGTGTTTATTGTTAAGAGTCTGGCACACTAGAGCCATACATTTGCATTCTTGAGATGCCATACATGGCAATGTGTACTCTACTGTAATTTGTTGTACATTTGCTGTTTTTTAGGTAACAAAGTTAACTTTTCTGCTTATCATTGTGTCCTCGTTATTTTTATGTGTTCTTTTCTTATTTTACCATTGGATGTGATCTTGATTGTTAATGACTTATACTGAATGTTTATTTCAGTTTTCAAATTTTGAAGTATTTACTTCCCATGTTAATTTTATTAACACTAGAAATGTAGCTAAGCAAATTAACGTGGTGTGGTGTTAGCATAATGGCATTGTCTGAAGAGGCGCAGGGAGATCTCTTATCGACAGTATGCTGCAGAGGAAATATGGTGATGAACAGGAGCGGTTGTGTGCACTAGAAAATACACTATTATTAGAGCTGATTATTTGTTTGGATTTATTGGAAGTGCTCAACACGTTGGTTTTCCTTTGCCTGTTAGTTTTGGCACAACAGTACTATTTCATGGAATGCCAAAATTTCTCACATGTCTGTCCATAACTGCCAACTCCATAGTGTTTGGTTTCTAATGTGAATAAAAATCAATGATTGTGGTATTTAGGGGAGGCTGAACAAAGCTTCAGTTGTAGCTTTTGTTGATCATGTCAAGCAAGTTTTGATCTATGCTCCTCGAAAAGCTTTTGTAAAACATGGGATCTCATCTGGATTTGTGGTTTACATATAATCTCACCTAGTTATGTGGAAATAAACTCCTGTGTCAAAAGAATCACTCATATGAGATAAATGATTTATATTATTGTAATGAGTGGAGGAGATGATCTTTTGTTTAGTACCTAATGAAACTAGAACCAGTATCCTGTCAAGGGAATGTGACAAAAATGTTGCCCAGTCAAATCTTAAATTACATCTTGGATCGTAAATAGCCAGCCTGCCTGTTTCTCGTCTTCTACCTCTCATGCTATACTCTTTTATTGTATCTGTTCGGAGAAGATGGATTCCTCTTGAGATTCCCCTCAAATTGTTTTGTCATTATAAACATCTGTTGGAAAATGTTAGTGCTAGTTCGTATGCATTGAAATTGATGGCTCCATTTGGCGATCCTGATACTGACATGTCAACATGAAGGGAAAATGCAGCTTTTTTATAATGAATCAGATTGATCATGTGACATGAACTTTTTGATGCTGTATGCTTTCTCAGCAGTGTGGCAATGCTTTTCTTGAAATGTTCCTTACAATTTTACATTGTTCTCTAGGTTTTTGCTTGGATATGTTTTAGGTTTCTGAATATAAGTAACTACATTTACAATCATTTTCCATATTATGTGTGTTATCTGAGAAATTTGGTATATATTTATGTCTGAAGTTTTCCCGATCAATATATTAGTAGCTGTGACTGATTACTCTGTTTCCATTGGTTTGAGGCAGCACCATCTCTATTGATTTGGGAGGAGCTCCTTTTGGGTAAGCCAGTAAATGGTGTATTCTTTGAATTTATTGTACTTTTACTGCAGCTTATATCGTAATTAGAAAGTTTCATGTATATTAAAATTAGACAGTTTCATGTAATGTAGATCATTTTGTTTAAAACTTAAGAAAATACTTGTTTTGGGGCTGAATTAGCTCTCACTGTCAATTCTATTTTATAATATTTATTCTCTTATGGTTGGCAGAAATGTGGTTTCCTTCAGTGATGGCCCGCCAGGTGAAGGACGCGGCATTCCTTATTTTTACCTATCAATGCTTGACCCAACCCCAAGAGATGTGCTAAAGGATTGTCGTTGTTCTTTCACTATCAGTGAAGCTCCTCTTGGCACATGTGGAGATACAGATCCTGAGAATCCAACCTGTTCAAAGCTTACTTTGACAGGAAAGGTAAACTCTATATTCACAACTACGGTCTCTATGGTTTTTTTTAAAGGTTCAGATCTTTTATTTGTAAGAATAATTGCATTCTGTAAATTGCAGTGATTGCTGTAACTTGGATTTTTCCTTGGGAGCCAGACAAACATATCATTTGTATTGTAATGTAGATGTTTTTTTCCTAGGATCAGAAAATCATGTGCATGATATAAGTTCATTCTAGTTCAAGATTTTCACAATAGAAATTTAACTCAGGCTTTACACACTTGACTTCCCTCTATTAAAATACTGGTTCCTTTTTCTGTATGGAAATTTATGGAAAGCAGGATATCATCTGAAAATGAAGATTGTCAAGTATTGGACATTGAGGAGTGCGTAACAATAAAAATGTTCTAAAATTGAAGCTTCAAAATCATTTATCTCCATGCAAGCTTTAGTCCTAAGAGCAAAAGCAATGACAGCTACTTACCATGTTGTACAAGACCACATTGATATCTTTGACTATCAACAAATCTATACATGATACCATATGTTTTGATGTTGAGATTAGTATCTCAGGTACATACAATACTGTTCTTTCAAATGTTTGTAATTAGAGATGCATGACCATGAGAGATAAGATAAGATCAGATGAGATAAATGTATTAATGTCCAATAAATGATCACTAAACTAGGTCAATGGGACTGTTTTAAATACAATGATGTAAAACACAAAGTGGGGGCATTAAAGTGTCTCTATAAAAATAAGAAATAGGAGTAAGGTAAAGTAGCAGTCTAAGCTAAACTATAGCAGGCCAACTCCAAAAAATGGAGAAGTGATCTAGGAGAAAGATGGGCAGCTCTATATAGTATAGCCTAAGGTGTTGATGTTTTTGCAGCATCGGGCAGACATTTTCCCACTAGTTTGTGCTGAATTGATTAGTGGGGAATGATACATTTACCCAATTGGGCCATGCTGATTTGGCTAGGGATAAATGGCCCAAGGGCAGACATCTCCCATGGGGTCATGCTGATTTGACTAAGGGAGAATGATACATTCACCCATGGGGCCATGCTGATTTGGCTAGGGATGAATGGCACGTGATGCTCACATTGTGCTCTAGGATAGAGTTGGTCTATTTTTTATAGAGTGCGTTTGAATTGTTTATTGATTGGGTCTTTTCACCCAACAATGGGGTAAACAATTCTAGTCTAATGTTGAATTGTGATGTAGGATCCATTAGTGAAGGGGTTTCTTGTGATGAGAAGCCACCTTGATGGGTCTCCACTCAACATTAGAGCTCTATATAAATAGGCAAGCATGTGAGAGGCAAATTATCAACATAGCAAGCTCATTGAATATTTTCTAGAGGAGAAATTCTTCTAAGGAAAAATCTGTTTGTTGAAGATTATCTATTCATCTCTCTTTACCTTTTCTATCTCTCTCTTGTTCTGGCCACACGTGTGAAAGCAGACGGAGTTTGACCAGCCTTTTACAGTTGCACATGTGGAGGATTGACTAAGTTTGACTAAGGGCTGACCAAGTTGTTTGATCGAACTTTGAACATGCAGATTGTTGATTGCAGGACCGAGGGTTTGGCCACAAGGTTGACCACAGCGGTACGTGCGGATTGTTGACCGCATACCATAGCACTAAGGTTTGACCGCAAACAGTTCATCTCAGGCCGAAATTTGACTAGGCCAAATTTGATTAGCATTGCTCAGAGCTGATATTTTGACTGGTTTGACCAACGTTGACCAATAGCTGATTGAACAGGTTTGATTGGTATTTTGAGTCTTGACTTGTATATTGGCATAGATTTTTAGATGAATTTTTTATTTGTAAACCTTGATGAAAGACAATTTCTCCTGAAGAAAAGATTGTTGGGTTTTCTCCCAAGGTTGGGTTTCTCAGGGTAAAAATTTATGTGTCTATTTTGCATGGTTGTCTTCTAAGAAACCGGATTCGTCCCCCCCCCCCCCCCTTATGTCACGAATCCCACGAATCAAGCATGATTCTCTAGGACGCGTGTCTGATTTGCAACTCTAGCGTGCCCTAGCATGTGGGATTCGATAGGCATGTGAATCTGATTCGATGGGCTAGCAAGTCCTGATTTCGGGACATATATCCCTCTGAAAAGCATGTCATGCGGCCTTTAAAGCCCGATTTGGGCCCATTTCTCACTCATTCTTGATTGTCTCTTTTGTTGTGGGTGTGTGGGAGTGACTAAAAAAGGGTTTGGAAGCATTTTGGAGGTGATTCAAGCAACAGGTAAGTGCATTTTGCTTCTATTTTTTGGCATTTTTGCTACAGTAGTTTGCATGTCCATTTTTTCTTTATTTTTTTACAGCATTCATATGGCTTAATCAAGGGCAACAAGGAAGGGGAAAAGGGAAAAAATGTCCCTATTGGTGATGCCCCTCCTGTTCCAATTTCATTAGGGTCTGCAAGTGTTCCCTTTGTTGGAAGTGGGGCTGCAACAACAACTTCAAATGTCAAGGGCATCAGAAATTTAGAAAGACAGCAGGCTCAAGAAAGCAAATATCCCTTATGGAAGTATGTCACAAGAGATCAAGTGCCAAATAGCAAGTGGAAGGGAGGAGGCAATGTTGCTTGGAAATGCAACTATTGCAACATTCATTTCAAGAGCACTTATTACCTTGTGAAATCTCATTTGTTGGGCTTACCAAGTTGTGGAATTGGAGCATGTGCAAATGTGTCTTTAGCTAAGAGGAAAGAAATGGAAAACAAGGTAATGTTGGTGTGGCAAGGGTGGTTGCATCATCTAAAAAAAGCAAGAACAATGATCCCCTTCCATTCTTGAGGAAAAGAAACAACAAATTTCCATTTGAGAGTTTTGGTGGGGTGTGGGTCAAGCAATAAAAACAAAGGCAGTGGCACTTGGTCCAATGGACAAGATTTTTCAGAAAGAGAGATGGAAAGAGCTTGATATCACCATTGCGAAAATTTCAAAAACCAGAATCATATTGCAGCAACTGGTATTATTTCTTCTAATTGATAAATTAATTATTAAGTTTATTGCTAGGACAACATCGAAATAAACACACTACAACTTTCACAAATAAAAACTGCGGAAATAAATAGCGCTAGAAAGTAGAAACTAAGAAAATACTAGCACACATAAAAAATAACACCATTGTTTTTGGACAAAAGTCCCCGAAAAAACTCAATGTGGGAAAACCAGGGCAACAAATGAGGGTTTTATTTTATTATGCAGTAGTGAAATCTGAGTACAATTTATGGATGCCCAATTGGCAATCCAATCAGCAAGTATCTGATAGAATTAGTTAGAGAGAAAAATTCTCTCACCTCACAAGCCATCCCAGCACTGGCTTCTACAGAAATCTGACCGTCCAAACTCCAACGTGAGCTCTTCTGCACTGTCTCTCACACGTGTGGCTTGATTCTACCTTTGACCAAGCCATTTAGCCTGTCTCACATGTGTGGCTTGATTCTGCCTCTAAGCAAGTCGTTTAGCCTATCTCTACTGCTAGAAGTGACTCTCCGACCCTCTGGAAGACTTTCCCAACCTCTAAAAACTGAATCGACCTCCTCCTCAGCTAAATCGAACTGCTCTGCATCAGCTTCTGCACTGCTTCTACGTGGATCACTTTTGTCACTTGCTGTTGCCGCTCCGGATCCGAAAAACTTCCTCCCGGATCATTGTCCCGACCCCTCACTCACTGCTTCGATCTATGGCCCTTTGGCTACTAACTGTTGCTACTTTGGAATTCGATCTGCCAAGAATATCAAAATTCTGGTATTCTCAAGTGTAATCTACAAGTACCCATCGACTTCCTCTTATAATCCACTGTTAGAGCACCAACGACCAAGATTAAAACTTAATGGATGGCTAGGATCATCTTTGGAATCGATCTGTGTGAGTTTCTAGATGATTCTCTCCTTGACTTAATTGATACTAATTAATTAACAAGTTTTCCTAAATTTAGACTTAGGAAACATTAAAAAATTGGTTAATAATTTAATTAAGTCACTTCTAGGTGGAATTTCTAGAAATGATTTCCAGGTCTTGGAGATCTCATGTATTCTAGCCTCTCCACCAAATTTCATGGCTAGAGCACATCCCTCTAACACTCCTTCTTAGCGAGGAATGTGTTCTAGTGCTGCGCCACAACAATCTGTCTCTGTATCATCTCTATTACGTTGTTGATGTCTGACTACTGCTACCCAGCAACTACTACGCAAACTCTGATGCTGCATTTGTGTTGCTGCTGACACTGCCAACACTGCATCTGCACTACAACTCCCTCTCGTCTATTGCTGTTGCAACTGAAAAACATCCAAAATATTGAATCAACTATGTTTAGTATGATGCATCTGTCTCTCGGGTCTCCAACTGCTACTAGCATCTGCACTGTCACTGAAGAATCTACGTTGCTGTTAACTCTGCACTGATCCACTTGCTTTGCTGGCAGCATTGCACTGCGCTCCTGAGCATCCTAACTGCTACTAGTCTGCAACTGTCACTCTGGTATTGAATGTATCAACTGCCACTAATCCATCATGCTACTGAATACTATGGGCGCCTGTAGCAAGGTAATGATCCATGAGGTGGACTCCTCAAGGACCCTGCCCAATCTCTGTAGTTCTCTAGGACTACAGTACCAAATCTCCCCACCTCACTCCTAGAGGTATATCTGTGAACATCACGAAGTCTTCCTCCAATCTGGAGGACAACCCGTCGATCTTTGCAGAAGTTGCCTGTTGGTCCTACTTCTCTGACTTGTCCTTCTTCCTAAGAGGACACTAGGTACTGTAGTGACCAAGCTCACCACATCTAAAGCACTTGACCTTTGATAGGTCCTTCTTCCTCTGCCCCCCTTGTCCCTAACTGGGACCATTTTATGTGAGGGCCACATTCTCCTCCCCTTCACCTGCTTCGATCCGTTGCCGCTGCCACTGATGGAGCTCTTTAGAAGAGCTCACCTCAATTCCTCCTATTACAAGTCAACCCACAACCTGTCCCAGTCTCATAACTTGTCTCTGCCCAATATGCTTTTAACAAAGACCTACCATTCCCCGGAGACACTGTTGAGTGCCAATCTCATAAGCTTTGTGGGTTGAGGCACTGCCCCAACAACTAACAATTGGTTCTACACCACCTGAATCCTGGTGAGGAAGGGATCTATGCCTCACCCTTTTTGCATCCGGATGACTCTCAGCTTCTCCTCTAGGTACATCTTTCGTTGCTCAGAAGTACCCTGATATAATGTGGCTAGAGCATCCCACATCTGCTTGGCAGTGTCTTTGCTAGCTATATGTGAAACAACATGATCCCGGACTCCATCTAGGATCAGCTGTTTCGCCTGTGCCATCTCCTTCTTGTACTCTTTCTGCTGATTTGCATCTTGGGGAACTGCTACCATTGCATTAACATAGGCTTTCAAGCCATATTCATCTAGAAGGAAGGACGTCCTTGCCTTCCAAATGACGTAGTTGGAAGCTCCATCCAACCTATCCTGATCACGAAGCCCAACAGTGGCCATCTCAATGAACTGCCGAAAACTTCCTCTTTTCTTCTGCTTAGTTGTTGCTCTGCTATTCACACTCCCTTCTGGAGAGAAGATTTTCTCACAACGATTGTTGATCTGCAAGGAAAAATGGAACTTCTTGAGAATAGAAGTTCCCTGAGGAAAATTTTCCCTCTATGTGTGCTCTTCTCTCTTCCACCCGACACTAGCTCTACTCTAGCGTACTGCTGTAAAACCTCTGCGCCAGCTAGAGATCTGCTCAACGAAAAATCTAAGTTGCTCCCTCTACCTCTAGAATCACTCGATTTGGTAAGATCAAATTTTTTTGCCACACTCAGAAAAATCAAACCTCCACAAGTAACTTTGCCTCTTGGCATAAATGACTGCGTTGCCCTTTGGAAATTTCAGTCTGTTGCCCACACTAAATAGCGAAATTCCTTCTTTTCGCCTTTGAGCTCTTCAGCTGACCAACTGCGCTATGATACCATGTGAAAATTCCAAACTAGAATCCTATTGCAACAATAGGAAATTATTCTTCTAATTGTTAATTTTATTTAACAATTTATTTGTTTTTGCTACGGAAAATATTGAATAAGTCACAATGCAATCTACACAAATAAAATTGCGGAAGAATAAACGCTGGAAGAAATGCTAGCACACACACAAAAATAACACAGTTATTTTTAGACAAAAGTCCTCGGAAAAAACCCAACTTGGGAAAACCAGTGCAGGAGATGAAGGTTATTAATTATTATGCAACAGTGAAAAATATGAGTACAATTTGGATGCCTAAAACTAGTAATCCACAGCAAGAAAATCTAGGCAAAATACGAAAGGGAATTTCCCTTCTCCTACAGGCAATCTCTGGCACGACTTGCCTTCAGAAAACTAGGTGTTCGAACCCCAGAGTGAGCCTCTTTTGTGCTACTTCTACGCTCTCTGCCACACGTGTGGCTCGAAACTGCCTTTGATGAAGTCGTTATGCCTCCAGCTACTGAGGAAATCGTGTCTCCGACCTTCTAAAACCTCTGCCTGGCCTCTGGAACTGAGAACGATTTTTTCGCCAGCAAATTGATCTGCCTAGCTAAAACTACTGCGCAGAGCCTCTGCACTGCCTCTCTGGGATAACTCGGCCTTCTTGCTACTGCCTCTCCAGATCTGGAAATATTTCCTCCAGATCACTGTATCTGCCCCTCTCACACTGCTTCGATTTCTAGCTCTCTCTGACAACTGACTGTTACTACTCTGGAAATCGATTTGCTGCAAAGTCGAACCTTTCAAGTGTTTTCTCCATCACCACATCAACCTCCTCTTATAATCCTTTGTTGGAGCACCAACAACCAAGATTAAAACATAATCGATGGCTAGGATCATCTCTGGATCAATCCATGTGAGTTTCTAGGTGATTCTCACCTTGACTTAATTAATACTGACTAATTAACCATATTCCCTAAGTTTAGGTTTATGAAATATTTAAAAACTGGTTAATAATCTAATTAAGTCATTGGCGGAATTTCCAGGAACGATTTCTGGGTTTTGGAGATCTCATGTATTCTAGCCTCCCCACCAAATAACGTGGCTAGAACACATCCGATGCTACAAAAACTAACATCCCGACCTATGGAAATTGAATCGGCCTCCTCTCAACTAAATCGAACTAATTTGCGTCAACATCTGCGTAGTCTCTGCGCTGCTTCTGCATGGATCACTTCTGTCACTTGCTATTGCTTCTCTGGATCTGGAAAACTTCCTCTGAATCACTGTCCCTGCCCCTACCCCTCACTCACTGCTTCGACCTCTGGCCTACTGACAGCTAACTGCTGCTACTGTTATGCAACCAGCTCACAAATAGAAGAACAAATAGATCAACGACTTCAAAATAAGCCTCTTCAAGGGGGAAACCTCCTTTACATTACACAAATGAATAATTTTTGGATGATACAAATGGCAAGACCTCCTTTCTATACATATGAGTCTAAGTGGTCACAATATAATATATTGTAAGGGCACAACAATAACAATAGTGGGGCTTCGATGGGGCACAATAATAACAATATGGGGACTACATGGGCACAACAATATAATAAGGGGGTTGCACTAATAACAATAATGGGCTACACTAGTAGTATAGGGACTCATTATGCCCCTCTCCTTCAAAAAAGTGTTGTCCTCAATGCTTGAGTAGTTTTGGATGCTTTTGTATAAAATTCTCATCCTCCCATGTGGAATCTTCAGTGGGTAAGTTCTTCCACTTGATGAGATACTCTGAAATTGATCAATTCATAGCTGACGGGTTCTTGATTATGTGGTTGCTTTAGGTTCCAATATGATTTTTCCTTCCTCGTTAAGTTCTGGCAATATTGTTTGAATTGGAGCTTGTCACCTATAACCTTCTTTAAGCATGAAACATGGAAAACTGGGTGCACTCGGGAAGATGCAGGAAGCTCCAATTTGTATGCCATAGTACCAATCTTTTGCAACACCTTGTAAGGAACATAGTACTTTGGTGATAATTTATTATCCTTCTTAGCCTGCTTGAGGGACATTTTTTTGTATGGTTGTAGCCGTAAAAATACTCAGTCACTTACATCAAAACTTCTTTCACTGCAATGTTGATCTACATGTTGTTTCATTCGATTATGTGCCAAAGTGAGGTTATCCTTTAAGAGTTGGAGAACTTGTTTTTGATGCTCTATGTGATCTTCCATTGTTTGAACGTTAGAATTTTCTCGCAAAGATGATGTGATGGATGGTGGATGATATCCATAAAGTGTCAATGCATTACAAGATATGTTCGGATTCATTTCTTCTTTCTCTGGGGTTGGTCCCTGGTGTATATCCTATTCTTTTGACGTTTCTTGATCTTTTTCTTCCTCTTCACAATCTATGTAAAATAATTTCTTCTCAGCACACTTATGACCTTTAGTGTATTTGCTATCACAACTATAACAAAGCCCTTTTGCTCTTTTTTCCTCCAACTGTTGTGGTGTCAACCTTGTAGGTTGTGGAAGGCTAGGAGCAACAACACTTCCATCTTTACAGTTGTGAGTGGTAGACTTCCTTGTTTCCATAATTTTTCTTTCCACTTTTCTGGCCACCCAGAATGCCTTTTCCAATGAATCAAGTTCCCAAATGCGAACCTCATGTTGGATGTTATCCTTTAAAGTCCCTATGAATACATCAATCCTATGTTCCTCTAGAATATCATTTAACCTTATATTCAATTTTTGGAAGTCCTCAATGTGCTCTGCCATTGAACCCTTTTGTTTGAGATTTATCAATTGGCTAAAGAAGGTGTTGCTCTTTGTATCCTCATAATGTGCTATCATTTCTTCCGTAAAAATTGACCACATGACAATTTGTTTATGAGAGCAAAGCCATCGATACCATACAAACTGATTGGGTTCCAAATATAAAGCTGCAATGCGTACCTTTTGTGTGTATTGCACATTATGGAGATCGAAATATTTATCCATCTGTAGTATCCAAGTTACTAGATCCTTGCCATCAAACTTCCTCATATCGATCCTTGGAACGTGCTTGTAGCAACTTTGTCAAATCTATCTTCAAATCTTCCATGTTGACTTTAAGTTTTGCTTCTATACCATCATCCATCTTAGCTTCCATTCCATTCTTTAACCATCCATCTTAGCATCAGTTACTTTTTGTGAGAGCGAAATTTGTTGCACTTGGTCTCGTAATTTTGATATATCGTGTTGCATTTCTTCCTTTTCTTCATGTGTCATAGTAGATCTTTTGGGTTGTTTAGTGGGTGTTGCCATTTTCTTTCTTCAGGGCATCAACTAATGACAATTTTCTTCATTATGCCCTTATAATCACTTCAAACTAATTTTTCAAACAAAACTTATGCAAATTTTTAAAAAGACTATACCTTTTTTTCGCTTTGTAGGATCTCGATATTGAATCTGTTGTGTCTCTGTAATTTCGGATCTCCAAGGTCTGAAATTTCGTTTTGTGGTAGCCTTTTGAGTCCTCTTTCCAATCCCATAGGTTTGATCAAGATTGGAGTTTCCAAGGAAGAGTTATGCCCAATCTCCCACAATGACTTGATTATAGACTGGTTCAATAGAGAAAACTTGTACAAGTGCAACATATCATTGTTTCAACCTTTGGCCCTGAAAACAATACCCAACAAACTACAGTTCGTTCTCTTTCTGTCACTTAACGAAATTTGAATCCGATGCTCAGAGAGAAAGTTATGACAATTTTTCCAAGGCCACTTGTTTGAGATCGAATTCTAGACCCTGCAAAAACCCTAACTTCCTCGGTTCATATCTCTGAAAATATAGCGAGAAACGGTCTAAAATTCGGACACAACATCTATCACGATTTCATCTCAAATGGGTTTTTTCTAAGCTTCGTAGAAAGAAATTTATAGAGAAAATTCCAAGATGACTTGTTTAAAGCAGCGAAACCCTAGAATCCAAAGCTCTGATACCAAATGTTATGCAACTAGCTCACAAAATAGAAAAAGAGATAGATCAACGACTTCAACATAAGCCTCTTCGAGGGGGCAACCTCCTTTACATTACACAAATGAATAATTCTTGGATGATACTACTGAATTTCCACGATCTTGGGTCTAGGATAGAATCTTAAAATCTCTAATGCTACCAAACCAAGAATCTCAATAGAACTACTTTGCACAACAGAATACAAACAACAGTAAATCACATATGCACAGAACATAGACAACTTTTTACAATTTTCAACCCAACTTCTGTTAAAAATGGCAACTAGGGCCAAATTCCACATGGGTCATCTTATTTATGGCAACTGATATTTTTCTTGGACTCCTCTCTCTGAGAGGTGTAGGATTGATCTAAAGATCATCCGATTCCGACATGTAAAAATGAAGATATGAATTTATTTGTATTATTGACAAATTGTCAAGGTCGGCCAGCAAGCAAAACAGGGATTTTAACTTCCATCTCATCCTCCACATTGCATATGAAAAGAGGAGACCTCAAGTCATTATTTCATCATACCATCTCATGATCTCTCTCTCCACTTGTTTGGGTATGTCCTCTCCAGAGGAGGACTTGGTGGAAAGAAGGATCTCAAGCCCTAGCTGCAGCAAAGAAAGGAGTCTTGGACAATGTGAGAAGAAGGGCCTGAAACCTGTGCTAGAGATCGAGTTAGTAAGGTACAAGGGTCTATTTTTGGGCTGATATATTGTTGTTCCCAAGGCTGAGGTTCATGGCAGCTAGGTTGAGTTCCTGAGGGAGATTAACACTGTTGTCTGGGATTGTTTGGGTGACTTTTGTGAAGGTCGAAAGCTACAACAAGCTGTTGTGCTAGGCCGCGGGCCATATCACACAGCTAGAGGTTGCGTTAAGGGTTCTCAAGGGTGGACAACACCTTTAGGAGGCAGCATGGCATGAGAGGAGGATCTCTAAGGTGGACCACATCCCTACAAGGGCTTGTTTGTTGACTGTGGTGGAACTAGGGCTACAGGACGTGCCCTAACCAGGAGTGCTACAAACAACAGTGCAAACAATGTTGTAGCAATGTTTTGTGGAGGGTTGATGGTATTTGGGCACTATTTTGGGGGGCATTTGCTACAGGGGTTGCTATATGCTAGGTCGTAGGCCATAGCACCACAGCAAGGGCTGCGTAGGGCAGTCAAGGGCTGGCATATGCCCTAAGGCAACATCGTAGCAAGGGAGGAGCTCCTCAAGGGTGTGCCGCAACTCTCTAAGGGACTGTTTGGAGACTGTCAAGGGAATTTAGGGCTGCAGCAAGTGCCCTAACTAGAACAACAACCAACAACGGAATGTAAACAACATTATGAGCAGTGTTTTGGGCTAATTGAGCTTACTGTTGGAGGCCGAAGTTGACTGGGTTTGACTGAGCTACGTAGAGGAAGAATTCTGCCATGTTTGACCAACATTGTCTTTTCTAGTCAGGACTTATCTGCTGCTGTCATAAATGATCAGATTTGTAAATTTGTATTATCTCTCTTTGTTGAACTATTGAAGAATATAAGAAGAATTAGTCAAGGGTTTCCCCACATTGGAGTTTGTCCCTGGTTGGTGCCACATCTTATGTCCTCTTGTCCTGGCTTGTCTTCTATTGTTTATGTTTATGTTCTATCTGCATTTTACTATCATATTGATGTGATTGATAATCTGGATATTGATATTGGGTTAATAAAGAAATTGAAATTGCTCTTAAGCATAGAACATACCAAAAATTAACAACTTTGTTGTATTAATCAATAGTCTAGGGTTCCCGTACCAAGGATAATGGCCCTCATACATCCACTAGTACAATATACAAAACTAGGGCTCAGTGTCATTACATCGACGACCAATCTGCCCTCAACAAGATACTCTGACCATCTGGCTGATGAAGTCGACTCTCTAAGCGCCCCTCGGTTGTACCCTGTACTTGCCGGATCCTTCTACTCCTGATCTGTAGCATCTGCCTCTATCAACGATCCAAGTCCATCTGACCACTGAACCTTGACTAATCAATATGCTCACTAGTTGTGCCTTAGTCCATCAAGGGCACAACACATCAAGACTCTTGTTGAGTTGTTCACAATGCCACTTGTGAACAACTCTCAATCTGCCCACTATTGCTCCTCAGCTACTCGGGGACTTTAGCCCACTATGGTCTTCCTGTGTTGCTCCAGTGAAGGCCAACAAAGAGCACAGAGGGCTGCCATCTATCATTGTAAGATGTCCATCTCCCACAATGGACACTAGCTAGGAGGACTACCCATCTTCTGTTGTAGATGTCCTTCTCCACACACACGTCTCGGGCTCCACAAACTACTCCTGGTTGATCAGACCCTTGCTCTCATCAACTGCCTCTCTTGCAACCACCTTTGTTAATCAAGGTGTTGCTCACCAGGCTCCAGCTTGGAAACTATCTCGCTATCCTCCAACAGACCATAAGTGCCTAATCACGTCCACACTTGGTCCACTCTCACGCTGGATATAGGAAGCAATTCAATTCTTTTGCTACCTTACAATGAATAAAATTGTGGGTACTTCCTGAATCAATCAACACTATTACCTTTTACTTCTTGATTTGCCCTTCTATCTTGATGGTTTGAGGAGTAGTAATTCCCGCCAATGCATTACAAGATATCGTCGGATTCATTTGTTCTTCATCTAGGCTTTGTTCCTGGAGTATATCCTCTTCTTTTGACCTTTCTTGCTCCTTTTCTTC